>JAQIVZ010000162.1:0-97771 GCA_034700945.1 Arrhopalites spinosus | reverse complement strand
ACACTAACTAGGTAATGTGGACGTCAACTAGGTAGTGTCTACGCTAACTGCTCTGTACAAAATAACGACAACATATACAAACCAAAAAGGAATGAGAGAGAGAGAGTCACACTAAAGTTTTAAAGGCTAGAGAGAAAGAGAGAGAGAAATAATTGGATTCTTACCCGAGAGTGGTTGACGCCTTCTATATTCTTCTTTTTTGCCTACACCTGTACGGGTGATTTCAGGTATATAGAGTATGTAATTTATGACGACAGCTGCAAAAGGTTGACTCAATCGTACACCACTGCAATGCTTGATAATAATAAAAGTTACGAGCACACACACCACGACGACGACGAGAAAGTCAGTCCGAGAAAACGGACAAAGATCAGAATAACAAATATGGTGTGAATGACTATTTCTGTCTAAATGATATTCTTCGCTCCAATTATTTCTTGCCGATTCGTGATGTTCTCAAAATTGTTGAGTTGTAGCGGAAGTGAAAACGACTAGTTATTTCTTATTTATTACATGTTTTTTTGCATAAGAATTGACTTGTTGAGACTTGCAATATATAAGTTTTCTATTTTAAATTGAGCTTGTAATCATTGTTTTCACAATTCTTTTTTCATTTTCTCTTCAATTCACTCTTTTATATTTAATGTCAACAGTATTTTATACCCTTCTTTCTTTTTTTGTATACAAAAATAATGTATCACGTCTTCGTTAAATGACAAACTAATAATATTCTTGAATGAAAGCGAACACTTTTTGAAGAATAAATTAACTAACCAAGAATCATTGAAGATGAGATGACAGAAAGTTTGTAGAAAGTGTGTCAAAAAAATACACTGTGATGGACGAAGGTAATTGTAGCACGTTTTGTTTAAAAAAAACTTTGGGTTTTTTCTACACTTAATATCAGTAATTTTTGAGAGAAACTATTTCCTTACAAAGGAGACTATCGTATACTTTGATAATAAAAAATAACTAAAAATCAAACTTATATTGTAGATCAAGTCTATTGTGTGTATACTATATTCTATACAGTACATTGGATAATAATGCTCTGCATTAATTATGACGACTATCTAGAGTGCGAATTCAAACAAATTCTATATGTAGACTAGTAAGGACAGTCAAACCATTGTATACTTTTAGGCTTAAGAACAAACATTAACTCGTACTGCATTCTTTTTTATTATTAATATGTGAATGCTTATTTACGTTGAGTAACAGTCTTTTGTGGAATCGTAATAATATCTAAATAATATCTAATCATAATAATAACATATTAACTATGATGAACAACGCTAAAGAGTGATGACAACAATCATAAAATATAAGACTGCAAAAAAAATACTTTGATTTTAAAAACTAGTTTATCAACGTGATGTGCGTGATTGTTTAGTAAAATAGTTAATTAAATACTAAAAAAAATAATGCTTTTGGCAGCTATTTCCGGACAGGTTATTTTCTTTCAGCACGCTTTGAAAATAATTCTTTAAACTGTTTGTGTTTAGTAAATGTTCATTGCCAACTTATATTTAACAACAGACTATTTTGATGAATGTAATATAGGTTAAAAAATACTGAATGGACTAACAATACTACTACTATTTTTTACTATTGCACTTGTTTTGAAAATGTAGTTAATTTTGTATACATATTTTTATGGTTTAGATAAATGTACCCCCGACAAACATGAATTTGTACAACGAATTCAGAAAAATATAATAAATTTTTATGTCCCTCACATGATGAGGATTCCCTTTAGTTATTGCATAACAAATAAAGTTTACAATCAAAACAAATACTAGTTCATTTGAAATATCCTTTTGTAAATAGCTTAATATGTATTCAAGACAAGGGATTCAATAACAATAATTACATTACTATATTACTAACAGAAAAAAATACTTTAACTATAACAGATTGTACTATTAAACAGTTTGAGACTGCATGAGATGGGGAGTGAGAAATATTAATGGACTTATCTTGTTTCCCTTCCATCCGTAGTTTTATTGAGATCAAGAAAGGGCTTCCGTCTATTATTATTTTATTATTATTTATTTTCCCGAGAACTTAACTTAAAATTAAATCACAATTTTTTTTCCAATTAAATTCAAATTCCCATCCGCGCCAATGCGACACAGGGACATCTAGAAAGAGATTTGCGATCTAAAATTAAAAAAAAACACAGAAGTTAAATACGAGGACAAGATTTTAGTTAAATATTTTGTATGACATAGTTAAACCATTTTTACTTTGGTATGGAGAAATGTGGTGGTGGTGGTCCAAGTAGCAGTCATGGGGACAACGCAATGTCATTTTGGAAAAAGAATAGCAAAACAGTGCCAGGTCGTCCAAGTCCTCACAAGGACACGGGGAAAAATAAACCTTCTGCTGGACCATCGTCATTTCAAGACTATCAAGACAGTGTTCGGGATGCATGGGACATTGATGATGAATTTGCCGTAATGTCCTCAGGTGACAATTAATCATTCATTTTCTAAAACTCAACAATGTATTTTACATTAATTATGGATATTAACTTTGTTATTTATTTTTGTTGACATAGATGTTAAAATTAGCAAAATGGTGGCTCAGTCGGCCGCAACCAGTGTCATAAATTGTCATAGAAGTGGTGGGTCACTGCCTTCTCATCCAGAAGCTTGGGCTCATCAAAAAGGATCCAATAATACAAATAACTCTGGTCCCAATAATCGATTCCGATACTCCCTTCCTCCAAGTAGGGTAGATGTTTATGGAAAAGGAAAATCTGACAAAGTCAGAGCTCTTCTTGAGGGTCCAAATAGTACAGGTATTTATATTATTCAAATCAATTAAGGTTTACATAACATTAATAATGCTACATTATGCTACCATCCGTGTATAAGTAATTGAGTATTTTTTGTCTTCAAAACATGTGATTACTTGTAGTAAAAAAATAATGACAATATTGTTGATGTACTTTCATAGATCTGAAAGAATTACAGTCCCTTAGCTACTCTGGTTTACCCGTTTCAGTTCGTGGAACAGCCTGGAAATTATTAGCTGTAAGCATATCATATGCTGTATATGCACAAATTTAAAGACGTTTGCAAATTCCAATACATAAAATTTCCATAATGAATTGAATTGATTGTTTAAATATGAATGAATTTAAAGTTGAACATGTTTTATTTTTTTAAATACTAGGGCTATTTACCAACAAATGTTGAAAGAAGGAAAGAAGTATTAGAACGTAAACGAGAAGAATATTGGAAATGCGTTCAACAGTATTATGATTCCCGACTGGATGAGTCCCATCAAGATACATTTCGCCAGGTAGTGTATTTATTTATTTACTGTGTAGAAGATGGAAAATGACAAATATGAATGAATTCTGACTTTTTCGTTATTTTTATTTTATAGATTCACATAGACATTCCAAGAATGTGTCCATTAATTGCCCTATTTCAGCAGACTGTTGTACAAGAATTATTTGAGAGGATTCTTTTCATGTGGGCTATTCGTCATCCTGCGTCTGGATATGTGCAGGGGATGAATGACCTCGTCACCCCGTTTTTCGTAGTCTTCCTTGAAGAGCTTCTCCCATCAGGTATAATTCTTCAAATCATTTAAATATGAAATTACTCATTTTCCCATGTATGGAACCTTTTCAAAAACAATTTTTCATGTGTAGATGTGGAGGTGGAGAATTTTGATGTCAGTAAACTGCCGGGTTAGTGAGATTTTTATATTTTAATGCTACTGTACTTTTTGTTCATCATCAATAGTTACTTTTTACGTTTGCATTTGCGATCACTAATAATGTAATCAAATGTTTATTTTTCATGACATGCATCTATTCTCTTCTTCTACTTCTTCATCCTTCTCCAGAAGAGCAGAGAAACAATATTGAGGCTGATTCTTATTGGTGTATGTCAAAATTTTTAGACAGTATTCAAGTTAACTATATATTTGCTCAAACTGGCATTCAAGAAAAAGTCAAAAAACTTAAAGAACTTGTTGAACGAATAGACGGTAAATTTATTTACTAATTACTCTTAAAAGGGTTAAAAAAGTATGACCTTTTTTATTTAATTTCTTGACATTCAATTTTTTTTGTTTTTGTAACAACAACAGCTACCCTACACAATCATCTTCAGAAGCATGAGATTGATTATCTTCAATTTTCATTCCGTTGGATGAACAACCTTTTAATGAGAGAATTACCCCTTCGTTGCACTATACGCCTTTGGGACACTTACCTTGCTGAGCCTGATGGCTGTGGTTCCGTCCTTCTGTATATATGTGCCGCTTTTCTTCTTCATTGGCGGGATCAACTAATCAAGCAGAGAGACTTTCAGGTACGATTTCATTCATTTTACAACTAAAAAAGTGTGTCAACCTCACTAAATATGCATACTCTGTACATTTATAGGGATTAATGCTACTACTTCAAAATCTTCCTACACAAAACTGGGATGCTCCAGATATAAGCTTAATTGTAGCTGAATCATACAGATTAAAGGTACTTTTTGATAGTGCCCCTAAACATTTTCAGCAAAACAGCAGTTCAACATCGAAGATACAACCTTCGTAAATAGTAAGGTTGAAATGTATAAACTTTAAAATATCACATTATTGACAAATCAGACCGGCGATGGAATGTTTATTTAATATTATCTATATCTGTGAGGTATTGTTAAATAACAGATACAATGTGGTGATTGAATTGTGTGTGTGACCACGATGGGTTACAAAAGAGAGATACAAAATGGAATGCTATTAATATTAATATTATACGTAAATATATATTACTACTACATTACACATATTCATACTATTATTACTACGATAATTATGATGATATATATACGATGTCTTATTTATGAAGCGAATTGTTGTCTGAATATTATAATATTAATAAATTTTCATACTACGATTCAAAATGAAATTCAAAAAATACAATCAATATTTGTTTGATGTGAGATATGCTTTGCTTTGTTAAGTTTTTTCACTTTGAAAGTTTTTTTTTTGTTTAAAAAAAATCATGTCGAGGGATCAATTTTCTTAGTGGCTGTGATGTCATGAAAAACATTGTGCAATTTATGAAGTGATAAGAACAATTTAATTTTTTGGTGGTTCGGTCGTCCAGCCATTTTTTTGTTTATTGTATTTGACAACATATACATACAGTTGTGACAACATAAATACATATGGATTTCAAGAAGGAAGCGCGCATGGACATCGAATTTGACACACTCAAGTCACATTAAATATAGTTATTAGTTTTATATATTTAATATTATTTAATAATATATTCATGTTAGTATGCAACATTTAAGTACTTATAATATTCATTTTTCATTGTTTTACCTGTATATATAGGTATAATTTTTATATATAATTTCATTTCATAATTTAGAGAGTTACATCTCATCTTCCTACATTGTGGAAGTTTTTTTTTTCGTCAAAAGTCAGTGTTAATGAGTTACATTATTTGGTTATTTTTTTTTAAAAACATTTTTCTTGTGCACAACACATGAAATTCATTTGTTATTGAGGGATTTCTCTTTTTTGAAGAGAACATGACATTTCATCATTTTACAGAAATGAATCATGGAAAGGGAGATGTCAAAATTAAGGTAGATTTTCTCCAAGTAAAAATCATAAAAATGTCACAATTTTAGAATAACTACAAAGACTCTGTGTAGAGATTAGTGAATTACATATATCTGTTTACATATAGAGAGCTTGTGTATATCTAATGTGTCCATATATTTTTACAGTGATACTATTTTTCAGTGATAACTACGATTGACTAATTTCACTACTCCTAATTGTTGATGGTGTCAGTAAAGATTTTGAGTGAACATTAATTGTTTTCATTTCCAATTCTTTCTCTAGTAAACTGTATACCAACACATTTTTTGATAGTTTTTAGCAGCTGAAATAATGAGAAGAAGAAGAAGAAATTAAAGGAGGACTCGAATTAGAGAGAAGAAAGGAGCCGTGCAGCCATTTCCAGCTCCTTTCCCCTCCATTGGTCAACTCATCTTTAATGATAAAAAGGGAAAGAGAAAGTCTACCACATTATTTTTTCCATATAAATTTAGCCTCATTTGGACCCTATACCTGTCCATCTTTTTCTCTGTTCTTTTGGTCTTCATTTTGACTTAAAAACTTGGTCCCTCGTCAATTTATTGTAGTTTGTTCACAGAAAATAAGTTTTCTGTGAATCAAAAAATTTGTTGCTTTGAGAGTTGTTACATGTTCACTATTTTATACACTGGCAACTTTTACAATGAGTCAACTGATTATTGTATTATACAGCAAGAGGGTCGTATTTATTTTTTACACGGCGCCTCCAAAGATAATTTAAAACGGTCACAAAGCCTTCTTCCATTTTTTTCCCTTTTTCTCAAAGTGACAATTTCATTGTGCCAAATCCCAAATTCAGTGACCTTTCCTTTTTACGTACTAACCTTTCTTGTCTTACATACAAATACACTCATTCTAAAGTCAGACGAGTACAAGCAACTTTTTATTTGAACAATTCTCCGTCTTGTCTAACATTCTAAGAAAATTACCCTTTCTATTGTGTCCATTTTTCAGAGATCAAGATGTCAGTTTGGGGAGGGGGCATAGAATTATATTTCCAGTGACTCTTCCTCGTTTTACAAAAAAAATCATGTTCCCTTTATAATTGTACCCTTCATGTGTATCTTGTTTCAATTTTAATGAGGCAGTTAGTAAGCTACAGTATTTATATTGTCTAAAACATTTTTATTTTGTTCTTGAGAAAGCTTTTCTGCACTCACACAATTAAATGTGTTGTTATTGTTTTCTCTTGTTTCATAATTTAATTTTAAATTAGCTTGGTCAACTTTTTCTTCTTGTTTTGGCATGATGGTCCAAATGTACAATTTATAAATTGTCATTGGTTCATGCATTTTTATAGTCATCATCTTGGTACTTTTTTCTTCAATGTGATACATAAAATACCAATTTTTTGATTGTCAATTATGCAAATGTCAAAAACTAATTTCTCAAATAAATCTTTTAAGTTGTTTAAATAACTAAAAAAGGTTCATTGTCTCAATGTCGTCTGCAGTATTATTTTGACATGTTTCAATAACAATAATATTCTACACTAAAATATTTCTTCATACATATTTACATTGAGAGAGAGAACATAATAATCTTGAATTAAATTTACAAGTAGAGTAACATTTAATATTTCTTTTAAGCTCAAATATTATTTAGCACATAATGAAGAGATTTGCTAATTTTAAGCCCATTTAATTTTTACTCACAAAATTTTTGCAAATCGTTTTCTCCAATGAACTTGCAGTTTTTTTTACTAGTAGTAATAGTAGCAATGATGAATTTATCACAAATAGCTTTTTGGCGACTTTATATATGTATATGTACGACTATTTTAACGAGCTTCTACACAATTAATTTATTGCTTCATTCATGTAAAATTGACTGTTGGAGTGAAAATTTAGAATTTTGTACATTTTAAACCGAATTATATTTCAATTATTTTACTAGAAGATGTGAGTCATACTTAAGGATTTGAAAAGTGTAAAAGAATGGTTCCATAGTAGTTTATATATCCCTAACAGCCTTTCTACCTGTATAAGCACTAATAATTTGTATAATTTATTGTTAAATTTGAAAGCCGCGAGCTATTGTTTGTGATTGTCATTAATTGTAATGACATGTTTAGTATCTTTATTAATGTTAAACATGTCATGCTCCACTGTGTCAATTAATACGCCTTTTTGTGTGTATGATATTTGTATAATATGACAACATGGATGATACTTAAAAAGGAATTAACAATCTGTCGAATGATGAACTTGCCTTATTATCACACAGGGAAAATTTACACATTTAATCCAACTTCTAATCGTCTTTCAAGTTTCTACAATTAATAGAAACTAAGCTTGGCTGTATGTCATTCTCTTTAATTATTTTACACATGCTTTTTAGTTGCAATCTACACAAATGTCACAAGTTCCATGTTGAATTCTAACCCAAAAATTTTGTCAGCATGCAACACAAACACGCAATTATTTGTGTCAAGTATACAGATCAGATACAGACGCTCTCATATGTAAATTCATACAATTTTATACAGAGAAAAGATAAATTCCTAAAAATTTATTCTCCTTGTACACAAATAGGTTTTTTACTAGTTCTCACTCAAATCTATAATTAAAAATAACATGGATCAAAAACTAGAATTATCTAAAGTACAATGCATAAGCTGGTAAAATTTAAAATTGGTAAAGATTGATAGAGAGTGCATTGATTAGTATCGCAAATAGAAAGTAAGGAGAGAGAAAGGTGAAGAAAGAGAGAAAGAGAGAGAGGATGTGATGAATTTGAAAAATATGCATGAAATTTAGAAGAGATTTATTTGAATTTATATGGGTGATTGGTCTTGGGTGATGTTAGCAGTAGGATGCATGCACGTGCTTTTCTACACACCCACAACTTGTCACATACATAATACTTAACTCGTAGTTCTTTTGTGGTTTCACAAATTCTAACTGTACATTATATAACTTACATGCGTATGCGGGGAGTGTGTGTGTGTAAGTAAGTAGTAGGTAAGCAATGTCATCATTCATCATTCTGTCCTAAGACGACTTTCTCTCTAAAAATCCTTTTAAGTAATCATTCACTTTCCATAGTGTAGCATATCTGTAGCCCTTTCTCAACATGGACAACTTTCCCTACGCGTACATTCATCTGTTATTACTATCAGAGGTCCCATAATACCACAACCTCTTGCTTCTTCCTCTAACAGAAAAAGCTCAAGAGTGTTAGAAGGTGAAATTAATAGCCTTATTAAATATAACACAAGATTGCTTCTCCATTTTTTTTAAATATCTAAAAAATGTATTGGCTATAAATTCACAATTTTTTAGGTTAAAATTTCATCATAATTACTCTTATCATTAATATTCCAAATTCATTCCTTTCCTTCCTGTCACTCTCATCATGCATTTTAAAATTTTGTAGATTAATCTCACTCCAAATGAAAAATTATCTAAGAAATTAGTCAACTCGCTAATTTTTTGTTGGTCTTTTTTTTATAGTCGTGACAAAATGGTAAAATTTTCTCTTCAATTTTTGTTTTTACGTATCACTTTGAGTATATGATGGTCAAATATGTATTTGATAATTAGTTTTTTTATACATTGTATTGTATAGGTCATGACTTTTAATGTTCTTGTCATGACCTTGGATTTTCGTTGTCAATTTAGTAGTAAATAGGTCCACAAATTTAGACACAAAAATATGTCATAAAATTCTCAACGACATTTTTTTTGTACAAATTCTTTTCTCTTTTGAAATATCAAATCTCATTCCTTACAATAATCACATAAGTATGTATGTTAGCAAACCCTTTTTGTCAATACTTGCTTTCATAAAAATGTTGATTAATTCAATTTTTTAAATATTATTTTTGGGCTAGGGGCATTTTGGGTAGCTTGGGAATATTTGTGGATTTCTCATTTTATTTTGTTAATTTGATGACATTCACTATAATTGAATTGACCACAAATAACGTTGATTAGTTTTACCACCAAATTATGTCCATTCATGTAGAAAATGATGCTGTCACTCGTACATTTGTTTTAATGTACGGCATATTACAATTTTCTATTTTGTATGAATTCATATCCAAAATGAAATTTCATATTTGGGAGGATATGAATGAATTCTAAATAGAATTTTGGACAATCTCTTTGAATTTCTAATTGCATTATTTTTGTACACAGAATAAAATAATAATGCAATTAGTTCAATTTGCATATCCATTGCAAATCGGAGAGAGGGACGAGGGGAGGGAATTTTGGTCCTTGGAAAATTTAATATTTTGGGAAATGTTTCTATCTCTTTCTTTCAGTAAGAAACTCTTTTCTTAGACAAGTCACCGTAGGACAATCTCTAAACCATTTTTGTTTTGATGTGTGTTGTGTAGGTACATTTGAGAGTTATGGACTTTTGTGTATAATAAATGTTTTTTTTCTTCATATAATTGTGTAATTTTTAATATAGTCATTCCTCCTCATCCTCATTCTTATAGTTGACGTAACGAACGGATGATTTTTCACCCATGATGAGGGACTGTTGTTCATCTTTTGTGGGTGGATTTTTCAGCATGAACATGAAGGGAGCGTAAATAAAATTAATTATGGCAATCCCCACCAACATCCATTCGAATCCAATATTTCTCACTAATGTTCCACTCATGGCTGGACCTATAGAGAGAGAGGGGGGAGGGAGAGAGGGAGGAAAAAAAACACAAGAATATATTTATTGTACATCATTAAGATAAAAAAAATATTCACTTCTACTTGGAGAAAGTACTATCGCTATTAGTCTTTTTCTTGTGGGCTCAATCAATTCCATCCGATTTCCGGCAGACAACTCGGAAAGGGAAATCATTGATCATGAACAACACGAAAAAGAGAAAGTACCCAAAAGAAATTGTGTCCACAGTCAAATAAAAAACTCTGTACCAATTTCAAAAGTCTATAGAGAAAGTAAAGAAAGTAGTGCGCGGGTTTCACATTAAAGACCACTCATTATACTTTTCTTAGTCCCAGAATTGCACTCTGTCTCATCTTCCCAATGTTGGGAAGATGAGACTCGTCAAAGTATGGAGGGAAAAAAACCATTATAACTTATTGCTCTCAAGGATTTAAAACAATTTCGTAGAATGGAGACAGACATTTTATATAACTTTTGAAATAGTTTCCGCTCTACATATTGAGTGATGGAATAGGGAGAGGAGGGGCTTAGATGTTGTTGGAGATAAAAAAAGATATTCATCTTACCGATAGCAAATCCAAGACAAAAGGCGACATCCCCAATAGCATAGACAGATCCGTAGACGGCAGCATGTCGAATGTCGACCAGAAATCCCAACTCTGGCATCATGGAACTATCAACCATACCAATGGCAAAGCCCAGTCCCGCGTTTGGTCCAATCAAATGATTAATGTTGGTTGCTAGTGGAATCTGAAATACAGAGTGACGAGGGGCCATGTGGTTTTAGGCTACCACTTTATTTTTATTTTTGTACAAAAACAAAAAACTTATGTTCATGCATGTCTAAAATATCCCTCTTTTTTCTAATATTTATAGTATACAGATTCCACAAGAGGAGAAAGGAAATTAAAGGGAAAGTGTGGGGGAGTTGAAATTAACTTACACAGATGAGGCAAATGCCAATGACGATGAGTCCAATCATGGCGGCTAACCATCTGATGAGTATAAATAGACCACATTGGGATGAGAAATATGTACAAAAAAATATAAAATTAGATGTGCTCTATATACCTGCCAATTCGATGACCAAGAGGGCCAAATAGATTTGTTCCAATAAGGTATGAAATGGACGCAGGGAGAAATGCTGCACCCAATTGCCATTTTGGAGCATCCATTGTGTCCATCATCTTTTTTATATCAAAATAATAATTTTAACCTTGAAAAAATAACTGTGAACCTTTTCAAACTTTTTTCACATTAGAAATTAAATTAAAATTTACCCAGATGGGAAGTGAAGGTTCTAGCATGGCAATACCTGAGGATTAAAAATAATTGTTTTAATTAAACATAAAATTAAAAGGAAAGTAGAATAAAATGGAAGGGAACCTACCCATGTTAGCAAAAGTGATACCCCCTGAAGAAAATAAATACAATAGAAATAATTTTATTTGAAAAAGAGATTGTGCAATATGTTCAATACTTTTTCCAGTTAATTGAGTCAGGACTACCTGCAGCGACAATGATGTATGGATCCATTAGAAGAGCCTTTAAGGACGGTGCTTCCGCCTCTTGATGTACAATCCCCGGCTGGAGAACCAGTAGCTGAAGCACTGTAACCAATCCATTTGACACGCATCATCAATGTGTCCTCATCCCCTCAACTGACTACACTCGACTACACATCCCCTGCCCCGTATATTTTATACAAAGTCACCCATGCATAGAATTAAAAAAAAAAAAGTTGACACTCACAACCGTCACCCAAAGCCAAACACGCTAAGATGAGAAAAGGTGCTGTCTTGCCCACAAATTCGTACATGACACCACCAAATGGTGGCCCAATCAAAACTCCTAACGCCAATCCTCCCAAAGCAATTCCCATGGCATTTCCTCTCTCTTGATCATTGGGATAACGTTCAGCCAACATTCCCATCCCTACAAAATATTTTTATTTTATTTAAAACAAAACTTTATTATTTTTATTTATGCCATGTCCAAACCAGAAACACTGGAGCAAGATGAGCCGATTCCTTGAAGAGCTCGAGCCAGAAAGAGGACACTATATGATCGTCCGAATGCAAAAACTGTGGAGAAAGTTATTCAATGTTAATTAAGTTTACTCGTCATTATTATTGCCAAGAATAATTTTAGCCCACTCAAATTGTTTTCTAGTATTTCACAACATGGGATTAAGGTTATGTAAAATTTTAGTAGAATTTTGATAGGCTAAGACTTGAGGGGTTTTAAAAATAAATCCCATGACGTAAGTACACAATTCTCCAGTTCTCCTACACTACATTTTGTATGGAGAAAAGGGATGTAAAATATTTTGAAAATACTTACTGACTGTTGATATAAACATGATCACAAATCCGGTAAACATTGGTATGCTGTATCCGATTCTGAGGAACAAATAAAATAGTAAATAATTTATTGTACACTTTCAATTTACTACACAATTTATTTCACCAGTTTATTTTTATTTCTATTTGATTCACTTGACTCCACAAAATTCTTACCGGTTGGTTAGTGGGCCTACGAATGGATTAGCAAGGAGCTGGACAAAAGCTTTTGAGGCAAACATGACCCCTACCTCAACATTTTCATCGATTAATTCATCATGTTTTGATCTACGTGTTGGACCCACGTTCTTTGGTACTGATGTTCCGTCTGTCACAATAATATTAAATTATTAATAAAAATATAATTTAATTCATGAAAAAAATCAAAAGAAAAGGGGACCAACTTGAAAAAATTGGCGGTGGAGTGGTGGAAGTGGTGAGTAAGGAAGCTTCAATTGCTGCTCGGCTGTTTGCTGTACCAATCTCCCAAGATGTATCATTGTCGTTCTGATGTCGAATATCATAGAGAAACTCTGGGATAATGGGAACTGAAATACATGAAAAATGTACATAAAATAAATGTCATGAGTGTGTACATGGACTGGAAAAAGTCTGGACGTTTTTTTTCTCTACTCAACAAATGGTGTCAACAATACACAAGAAAATACTTTGACTAGCTTTCAAAGCCCGTGACTAATGAGTTAGTTGTGACTGGTCAAGTTGGGGATATCAAATATTTGTGTTTGTGTATATCGTACAATACATTATACAATGTACATCTACCACTTTCTCTCTTGTCCATTCATCCAACAAACCATAGTCAAGTCGAATTGAGTATTTTCGTTTTTCTCTCTCTCAATTCTTTTCTGTCTAAATGGAGGCTGACATTTGAATTCCTTTTCATGTTTTTTTTTCCACTTTCCACATACATACACCTCAAACATACATAATCTTATTGCTCCAATCCAATGGGCTCCTCAAAGCATAAACTTTATTTCACGCATTCGACTCTCAACACACCGTCTCCCCCATTCCATTCTACACTCAACTGAACCAAAGGAAAGGAGAGAAAATTACTCTGTCTGTACAGGGTGATCCTATAGGCTCTTTTTTTAATTTCTAGATGAAATAAACTCACTATTTTTATCATAAATCAGTTTAAATAAATTCACAAACAATTTTAATTCCGTTACAATTTTTTGAGTGAACGTTTGTAAACTTTCGAGATCGGCCTGATGACAGTAAAAATAAAAAAAGTGATTAAGTCACCCTGTACATTCTTTGAGAATTTTTTCACAGTGAATTAAATTCAACAGATGTTCCACAACGTCAATGTATAATCAAGTAGGAAGAAAATGATACTGAATGGCGATTACGATGAGAATTGAGTGAGGAGAAAGTCGAGAGAATGATCTGATCTTTACAAGAGAGAGAGAGAAAGTTGGACATGTGTGTCTACAAAGAATTTTTTTATTTCCACTAGAAAGCTGTCCAAGTGTCCATAAAGGACCCCTCCGTCCTGCGCACATTTAAAAGGTCTAATCGTCCAGGACAATCCAGTCCCATGAAAAAAAGGGAGAGAGAAAAAGGGAATGGGAAGTTAAAGGAAGTCAATGTCAGCGAATAAATAATAAAGACAAGAGGAGGGCAGAGGACTTGAGATTTCTCCCGGCTTTCTCTCTCACTGGGTGAATTACAAATATAACATGGGATCCCTATATACCTACATCCATATGACTTTGTGACCTACTGAATTCTCTCTCTAGGAGCATTCGACGGTAATATTCTCATGACAATTTTTTTTAGACTCTCCCCCTTTTTTTGCCTCTTGATGGTGGTCGTTACACTTTTGAGAAAATTTCTCGCTCCCTTTCTCCAACTGCACACATGACACATCCTTGTAGAGAGTGGCATCCCCGCGTCACCAACACCACAGCACACATGATTCGAATTGTACATTGAAAGAGTTCTTGCCCCAGTGTACATAGTACGGAGAGAGAGAGAGAGAGATACTCTATAGATGAACATTTATAAGGACATGGGTTTAGGGAGAAAGCGTTGGGACGATGAAGGGGAAATCCGAGCTGGCAAAGAACCACTGGAGGCCACATGGTAACCAATTGCCCTCTCAGAGTAGAGAGAAAGTCAGAAAAAAAGAGAAAAGAATCTTGCCCACGATGATTTCTAACTGAACGGCAAACTTATACTATGAATATACCGAGTCAGCAAGCAAAGTTCACTTTTTCACTCACACTCTTTTTTTTCTCTCTCTCTCTCTCTCTCTCTCTCTCTCTCTCTTTGGTCTTGCTTTCCCCTCTCTACTTTCTCCATTTCTTTCCACACTACACGGTTATTTTCATTTCATGGGATTCCTCCTAATCAATTCAGCACACTACTACAATAAATTTTATTGATTTGCCATTGACTTCTCACTACTAAAAATTCTTTTATCAAGCTGAGTTGAACAGCATACGTTTAGGAGACCGGTGGAAAATTTCAACTTCACTTTTCCCAATTGCTTTTTTTTCACTTCTCCTCCTTCTCTTCTTCTTCTTGTACACCGTTTATACATCCCTTCCACTCTCTCTCTCTCTCTCTCTCTCTCTTTCTCTCTTGCCTAGAGTCTCTAAATTTCACTTTCTCTCCATCTCAACCACTCAACTACTTCTACAACACCTTCCACCTACTCCCCATGACTTTCTCTCTAAAAAATCTGGCCCACAAAGGAAAAAAAAGAATTTGTTGAATTGTACATAAAGCACCCTACACTCTTTCTTTTTGGTTGTTCTGGTTGTATACATGTTATTTCAATATTTATTAGATTCAGTTTCTTTTCTAGAGTCCATCCAGGGAGACCTTGTTCTCAAGACTGTATTCAAGTTACTGAAACGTTTGAATGATTTTATCTGTAATTTCATTTCATTTATTTCAAGTGCGCTTTCTCTCTCTCTCTCTCTCTTTATTGTACATAATGTAAGATCCATGGGAGAATTATTGCAACCTTCATTCCCTCCTTCACTTTCTATAAAAGCCCAAATTTTATTTTGTAAAGATTACTTTGTAAATTGTATAGCCTATGGGGTAAAAAAAGGATAAAATTTAATTTTATCACAACTTTCCACCGTCTACACAGACTTTGTTTACAAATCCAAGTAATTAATGAAGTGAAAACTGTGTCATTAAATGAAAAAGAACAAGAAAAGTAAAATAAAAAGGTTGTGGTGACAATTTTTTTTGGTATTAAAAGACAATTGTTCTTCCCCTCTCACTTTTTTGTTCTTTTTGTCAAGATTTTAAAAGGTTACATGGTAAAACTTTTGAGGTTAACAAGCTCAAAAGTTTCACTTTAAATCTGTGCACACTGAAAAATGTAGCTAAAAGGTTAAAATTGTATAAAAGTAAAAGTTCACATGGTACATAAAAAAATATACTTGCCACTTTTCACCACTTGAACACTTTTCCATTTGTCTCCCTCCCCTCTCACTTTCTCTTTGTACAGAGGAGAGAGATACTTGGGGGTTCAATTCTTTGAGTTTAAATATTCTCAAGTGTTTCGCATAAATGTCAAAGAAAGAGGGGACTAAAAATTGAATAGTTTCAAATGAACACGAAGACAATCTTGTGCTTTATGCCTTACTCTCTTAAAAGAAAAGAGAAAGTATGGAGAGGATTATAAAGAAAGTTGACTTGATTATTCAGTAATTAATTGTACATCAACAATATGGACTAGAGTGGGGTTGAGTAGACATAAAAAAGGACTCAAAAGATGGACGACAATTTTAAAAGACTCGAGTGAAATGAATCCAAAGTCAAAATCCTCAAGCAAGTGCTGAAGATTGAGAAAGAGAGGGAGAGCGTGAAGGAGCTCTTCTTCAATTTCATCAGAGAGACACGTAGTCCCTCATTTGGTATTCCCTCCTCGTTGACCATAATATAAGTTAGAAATCCTCTAATGGACTCGCTTCGTATCAAAATATCTGTAAACCAGTGTGAGGTGAGTAGGGGAGAAAATCCTTTCACTGCTCTCTCTCTCTCTGCTTTATGTCTTCTATAATATCCTCTCTCTCTCTCTCTCCTTTCCCTCCATCCCTCATGTACACTGTACAACATGTGTAAGTCAAGAGAGAAAACTATAGCCTTTCTCTCTATACAATTTTCCCTTGCCTTTCCCCCACTAAAAAAACATCAACTTTCATTTATTCATATGGCTTAAGAAACCTTCTCTCCAATTTGGACGTACATGACATATGTAATCTATACACAAGATAATATATTGGCAGTTACTTAATATCATTTCCCAAGGCTTCCCCTATTATTTGTATCCTTATAAGAAATTTTCAAGGCGATCAAATATCTTATACTCAATGGGGAGGGGAGGAGGGGGGCTATGAATATGCTACGCACGTACTTCACATGCTTCCACACTGTAAAATACATGAATATAAAACATAAATAAAAATATAAATTTCACCATTGTGTACTATATAACCTTCATGTACATACTTGATCAAAAAAAAATCTTTCCTCGTAAATACAATGCTAATACTTCATTTGGGCTTTTTTAGTGGGGTTGAGATTCCAAATTTTTGTGGAATCAATATACCAAAAAATTTTTTATATGTAAAGGGATCTCAGTTATAGGGCTATTTTGGTATACACAAGCTCATCAGTGAAGAGGATAGAATAGAATATGAGTAGTTTTATTTGAGACGGTTAAAATTATACTGAAATTTATTAGGCTTCATAGAAAACTCTGGAGTATACATTTTCAGGGGAAAATGGAAGGAACATGCTATAGAATTTAGGGGGGGAGGTGTTGGTGTAAGAATGAAAACAATGGATGAAAAATAAGGTTTTTGTATGGATATTACATAATGTATAAGAGGAGAGAGACTCGACTTCTGGGGAATAATCTCCTTTCAACTCACTTTGTCTAGTAGGACTTGATCCATTAGAAAAATATACATAGACTTTTAAGAAATTAGATTGACTCCTCGTCTAAATAGCCTCACACACCCACTGAGAAGGCAGAGACTCTTCCCAAGCCCCGTCTTGCTCCGAGTCCACAAGTTGTTTAGTTTAACCCAAAAATAGACTCTCGCATGAATTCCACACTACAGTCTGTATAAAATGTATGGAGAGGCAGAGGCAGTCAATTTATAATCTCAACCCTTTGGCACTATTATCATATTATGTCGTAAACATTTTTTGACTTGGTGGGTGTATTATCCCAATATTTTTTAGAAAAGGGGAAAGGATTTCTGGAATATGTCAACTTTTTTTTACACATAAAATATCTCATATTGACATTCCCCCGTGATGATGAAGAGGTGGGGACAATTCTCAATAAAAAGAGACATCCACCTAAATTTTATAGGAATGCTGGGAATAATAGGGGGAGGAGTTTTGTGGGCGGAGAATTTTTCGTTAAAGTGGGGGCCATATGACGAAAAGTATTTACCAAGTGATTTATTATGAGATTGGTTTTTTTATATGTATTTGTCATGATTGGGGAGAGATGGAGGATAAAAAATGAGGGACGTACCGACTGTCGTCAGAAGCATATTGTCCAGGAGGAGTGCGATGGCCACGATAATGAGGACGAGTCTTCGAGATTCTCTGCAACCAGCGAACCATGTCGCCCATGGCCACCCAGAGACGACGTCTCCGACTGCTGTCATCTCCCTTTTCGTCAATCTCTTCTGATGGTCATTCAGCCTCCCAACATCATTTTCACTGCTCCAAGCCGCTCAGTTTCTATATAAAATAACATGAGAATTTTTTTTTAAAAGTGTCATTGAGAGTCCAGAACAGAACACACAAAAGAGCCTTCACTTCACAACTTTCCAACTTTTTTTGTACAGGTACTTATCTCTCCCTATCATGCCTTGTCTCTATTAACTGATATGGAAAAACATTATTTTTTTTGACTAGATGAAATTTCTATACACAACATTATGTACTATGTACTGGATGTAGTGCAATAGATTTTTTTTTGAAACGGAGATCTCTCTATTTTTGTCTAGCATCCAATTACTCTGTCGTGAGCAGGTCAATGTGGTTTTTATCAGAATTTTCAAACCCTTCACTTTTGTCATTTACCACAAAGGCAATTATTATACTTTCCAATTCTATTCAAGTCCCACTTTTTCTAGTCTGTCTATCTACAAGAATTAATCATAGGGAACACTAGTCAGAAATATTTATTTTTGTTGACAAGCGGTAATATCAGACACAGAGAGAAAGAGAGTCAAGGTTTATCAAAGTTTGAGAGTTTTGTTATAAAAAAGATTCTCATTTAAATTTTTATGTGTACCGTGTAAAATATACATTGTCCAGACATTAGCATTAGTTAACGGCTCATTCTTCGATAATTTTTTTTCTAAAAATGATTTTAATAAAAGTAAACTTAAAATATTCGAAGAAATTGTCAAAGTTGATGAATGAGAGATATAAACACAATGTTGGAAATATTGACAATATTTTTATTGTGAAAAAATGACAATGATTTTGAAGATTTGAATATTTAAAAGGGAATAATACTATACTGGAAGAATTTTGAAGAAAGGGAATTACTTTTGAGAGAGTGGCTGGATTAAGGATTGAGAGAAAGTTTTGAATAATGGAGATGAAGAATGATTCGACGTACATGGAGATACAAAAGAAAAAGGAAAATTTGCATGCTCACTTTCCACTCAAGATTATATATAGTGAGGATGGATAGGGATGAGTGTCAGGTAGATTAATGGGGAGAAAAGTGTCACGTTCAAACTGACGATGAAAACCAGTTGAAAGAAAGTTTCCATGTATGTACACACACTAGAAAATAAAACATGTGGAGAAAGCAATAAAATAAAGCAAAAAAAAAAAATGGAAAAGACGCCACTTCTATTTATGCTTTCAACTTTCTCAATTGAATTATTACTCCTACCGTCCACGAGGGTTATTTAAATCCAACAACAATATTTAAAATGTATTAATATCTACTACCAAGTTAAATATTTTTTGACTAGTCTAGTCTTAATGTCAGTTAATTATGATGAGTAAATGCTTTGTCTCAGAATAAAGTTGACAATTTTTGATCCCATTTAAAACTTTTGTATGCAGTCAAGTGGAGTAAGTCAACATTATTGACGGTAGCACTCGAGAGTGGGGAAAAGAATAAAAAAACAATACATGAAAATAAAAAGTTACACGGGTGACTTTGATAAATTCAATGATGTAGAGTTAAAACATTTTTAGGCCATCTCTACCATTTCAACTCCCTCTCGAAATGTCCTAGAAATCTGAGAGCCTTGAGACTCTCTAATAATAAATACATGTTTTTTGTGTATCTCTCAACTTGAACATAATACACTTAATAGAATCAATACTACTCATTCATAGAATATACAATATAAAGTTGATGAATGTAAGAGGAAGTAAAGGATATCTGACTTATCTTTGGACTCACCACTTTTATTAATCGTAACTAAAAGTTGTGCTCTACATCTCCCCATATAAAACTATATCTCTCTCTATGTAACCAACCAAAAAAAGAGAAAGGGAGAGCGCATTAGTTACGGTGGCCCAAAGTCATTTAATGCTCAATCATTGTTCATCATTGTTCACTTTTAAGTGACCACGGAAAGATCCAAGGAACTAAAATGGATGAGTTACGTCCGGCTGAGTTAACAAAGTCAATCTGAAATCTTTTTTTTTTCTCTTTCTCTTCTTCTTTCCTTTGACTCAAATCAATTGAAAAGGTAAAGACGACCGAGTCTATCACAGACACACTAGTTTTACTTGTGTAGAGTATATTGTATAGTTGTGTCTATACACAATTGAGTCTTTGATACCAAAACTTATAGCCAAGGGCTTCTTAACTTGACCTCTCCCTCCTCCTCCTCCAAAAAACCAGCAATATATCAAGCAATTTTTTGATATATAAAATATATATGAGTAATATCCATATCTATTTATTTTATTTTTTCGTGTTGTTGTAATAGATTTCCTGCCCGCCTCTTCCATACTTTTTTCTGTCTTTCTCTCCAACTTTCTCTCAACTTTCATCTCATCAATGTGAGTTTCTCTCTCTCTCTGTCCCTTTATCAACTCATCAATGTTGTCTTTTTTTCTCCTCTTTTACAAAAAAAAGTCTACACCTCAGTCTCTCACTGTGACTCATAGGAAATAATAATCAGAGTTAAGGAGTATCAGCAGAACATGCCATCACCTAGACGACGGCCTCCAAAGACATGCCGACAACTATTAACAAGACACAAGTTTCGTCACCTGCACTAAATTGAATCAACTCTGGCGTTCTCTCTCTCTCTCTCCTGCTTGTACAAAGTATATACAGCCAATTTGCTTACTAGTACTACGAGAAGGGTATTTATATATTATTTTATGGCCTTTACTTCCTTTCAATCTTCCTCCTCCTCCTCCTCATAGCGTCTCTTATTACTTTCTTGTAGGGAGATACACACAATCAACTCTACTCTTCTCCATTACAACACGGCGGAATTGACTGAGATTGAAGAGAGTTGAGACAACATACTGACACACGCCTTCCAACACACACACTCATGTTTATTTCATTAAATCTGTCACAATTCCTCCCTATGTAAGTCTTCCATTTCTATTTACATAATTTTCTCTTCTTTCACACCATTCAAACTTGGAATTGTATTCCATCAAAAGAAAACTACATGATCAATCTCACATTGATACTGTCTAACTTTCTTTTTTCTTTTAGATGACGAGTTTTTGTATTTTTAGCTACTCGTATTCATCATGGGCGAGGTCATGATGAAATATTCTTTTTAGTTGAATTTATTCAATTATTTCTTTAGTTATGAAATATTTATATTTATACCATTCATCAATTTTGGCTATTACTTTGTACTCTAAATAGTCTCAATGTATATTTAATTTTAATAGACTTTAATAAGACTGCTTAATTGAAACTGTTACTTTTTCTAAATTAAATATTAAGCAAATTTTTAATTGTTGTTTAACTCTTACCTTCAATACGAGATGCAAATAATCTTTCACATCCTCTTTTGGACACTCCGTGAATAATAATAAAAAAGTTCTTTTTTATTTTGGAAAATCACTCTCAATTTAATTTTCTCGAGGTCATCTTGTTGCGTATCTCACTTTTTTGAGTATTTAATTTGAAAATTGTTCATTTATCTCCTTTGAATAATAAACAAGAAATTTTTTTAATGATTAAATTGTGTACAAAGTGACAAAATAAATTGATGGTTCAGCACTCTAAAACAATAATTTTCCTAGAAATTTTTTTTGCTTGTACGGCTAAAATAAAATTAGAAAGGGAAAGTAGAAAGGAGTGATAAATATTTTATTTTTAGTTTTTTCAATCCCACCAAAATTCACAAGTTGATCCCCTTAGGATTTATTATTGTATGTACGTTGAACAAAATACATTTGAAAGAATGGGATAGAAATTTTGAAAATAGAAAAAATAAAAAGAGAAAAACTACTTGTTAGATTCCTCCCCGTGTACTGGAATAGAAAAAGGAAATTCTTGTGTATAAATTTTCAAAAAAGTTTTGACTCGTACAACTTCATCTGAAAACTCCGTAGACACAGACAGCGAGAGAGAGAGACAATTCCCGACCTGATTTTTTCCTCCTGTTGATAAACCCTATTTTTTATTCTGTGTCACTGACAATACTATTTTTCATATACTCTACAACCATCAGTCTCTTTCCCTGTACAGATATTTTTCCTATAAAATTCCTCTGGTGTAAGGTTCCTCCTTTTTCCCTTCTTCAAAGAAACTTTTTTTTCCAGACCGACTGAGAGAAATGAATCTGATTCGACAAAAAAAGGAGAAATCTTCTTGACTCTTCTCTTTGGTTTTTATATTCCCTTTGAAAAAAATATTTTTTCAACTGTGGTCCTCCTTTCTCGAAATATTTTTTCATGTACAAAAAATTGTCTGTCTATTTCTCTTTAAACTTGGAAAAAATAATTGACTAATGACTTTCTCTTTTTAAAAAAAGTAATATCTCTACTATTTTAGTTACGCCTGAAGAAACACTTTAAAATATAATTTTTGTTGGAAATATAAAACATAATTGTTTTTTAAAAATTTGTGTACTGACCGAGAAAGCTTTTGTATGGTGGTCAGAGAGAGAGAGAGAGAGAGAGAGAGAGAGAGAGAAAGTGGAGAGAAAAAAAGTTTGAGTTGTGCAGCCGCATGGGGCTGTAGCTCGACTGAAACAAGAGAAGAAAATTCTACCACGCTTACACACTCCCTCCCTCCCTTTATCTTGTGCTCAGCTTCTCCTACATTTTTATTTTATAGTGAAAGCCAGACGAAGAGAGAAACTCGGGCTGTTCTACTACTTTTTGTAAAAATTTCTCTTCGCAATTCGTTCAATATAAAACACAAAGCCTCATCTTGTTTTCTACCTTCATCTTTTAATAAAAAAAACTCTCTATCGTTGTAATCAACTTATCTGTACAATTTTCCATTCCACAGGTTAAAATTCTTTTTTTCCCCTTCTCAAACGTATCAACTTGTTCATAGACTAGACTTTTACAATCTCTTACAATTTCGTTAGATGGACGTTCATGATTTCTTTGTGTTAGAGAGAGAAGGGAAAGTTGTTGGAAAATATATTGTGCCATATAGACAGTGAAATAGGTCGATCAGTAATCAGAAGAGAAGGAGCACTCGATTGGACTTGTCACAAGTACAAAGGGGCTTCAACTGCTGATCCTCACTGATCATTCATCAATCTTCTTTCCTCCCCTCCCCCCTCTCTTCCCCTTTCTTTTCTGGTCATCATGAGAGAAAATATTTGGCCAACAATCCTACCATCATCTCCCCTCATTTGTTCTCAATGTTCTCTGACCTTGATAAAATTCAAAACCATTTTTGAACAAGTTCTTTTGTATTAAAAAAACATTGATTTCTCCTTTTACTTTTTTTAAATGAAAAGTCTTTGATTTGTTTTTTATAAAAAAAATAACGTGTAGTGAAAGTTATGAAGGAAGGGATTAAAATCATCTTGAAGATTACAGACAGGGAGACACAATGAGCGAGTTTGGACCGGATTCGATTGTGTACATGAAATTCAATTCAATTCGTGTCCCACATTCGTTGTCCGTCCTCTCCCTCCGTCAACACCATCCCTCCCTTTTGGTCTCTAATACTTTCTCTTTTTTTCACAACTTTCCCTCAGTTTACAGCCAATATCCCTCAAACAATCTCCTTGCCTTTATTCTCCCTTGTTTTCTTCTGCTTCAGACTCCCAATTGTTTTATACACACACTTTCTCTCTCTCTCTCTCTGTTATGATATCTTTCAACATATGATGGCATCCACTCGTTCACCCAATGCTGCAAATATGCCCATTATATACACACAGAGACGATGTGGAAGAGTGGGGAGAGCACGTATATTATATTTTTTCCTTATTGAGAAACACTATCCTTTTTTATATATTATATTAGGGACGACAAGGGGTTAAACGTAAGAGTAGCGTGACGTAGTCGTCTTGTAGTGTTCGCTACAGAAAAGAAAAAAAGATGAAAAAAAGCTTGTTCATCTTCCAAAATCTTTTTTTTTTCTATTTTTTTTTAAAAGATGAAATCCTCCATTATTATTATTAGAAGGATGGAGAGTAAAAAATATTAGGAGAAGAAATGAGGTCTCGTGTTCATGTCTTCTGATCCCTATAAATGAATTTTTAGGGAAGGATTTTCTCCTCCTCCTCTTCCCAGTACATTATTTTGTAGAAAGTCGTGGAAATAATTCAAGACGATGAAGTTCTCTGTGTAGATAAATGGATCAAGAAATGTAAAAGAAAGAGGGGAAGGATTGGGCGTGGATGAAACATGAATGAAATCATTCTCGGTCCCATGTTAAACAGTTGATTCGTGTTGGTAGTAAAATTTGTTTGATGGGGGAGTATTTTTTAAAGGGGGGGGGAGGAAGATGAGTGTGTAGAGGTGTAGACTCCGATTGAGTCGTAGAATGGATTTGAGTGCTTTATAAGATGCTAAAAGTATCGAATTATGGGTATCTACTATAAAGAAGAGTATAATGAAAAAGATGGTTGAAAAGATGGAGAGAGAGGGAGAGAGATGATGTTCAGGATGAAAAAAGACTCGAAAAGAAAGAGAAAAAAAGGGGGAGATGCATGAAGGAGCAATCAAGGCAGCAATCTAGGTAGAAAGTCAATAAAATAGAAATGGGCTCGGTCAACAGCTATGCTTCTGTGCATTTCGTTTTTTCTATCATCTTTGTGTGTTACATAATATAGTAATACTCTCTCTCTCTCTTGTTCAAGCTTCCTAAATATGAGTCGAGACATGCACTTTACACATACAAAGACTTCAATATGTAATCTATTACTAATATTAAGATCACCCTCCTCGACAAAGCGAGATTTCCCAAATGCTTCTACTCGTATCTGTCGTTGGGAACTTTTTGCATGATAGATCGTCTTATTGACACATGTACAGAACATGGGGTTATATATTTATATATTTCTTGAAGGGCTATACTAGTAGAAGGTTCTACATGGGACTTTGATTTTTATATAGAAATAAAACCCCCAAAAAATCAGAACATGTCAATCCATTATAATCCATTAGGTATAACATTTTGACTTTTCTATTGTCTCCATTCTCTCTTCCTCTATTCTTCCAATAAGAAGATACACGCCTTTGTGTATACTACATGTACAAATCTATATGAGCTTAGACTCAACTCTTCCAAAAAAGATAAATTTGCTCAAGCATACACACACACATCATAGTTCCCTCGCAGCTTTGGCTTTGGCTCAGCCTCTCTCTCTCTCTCTCTCTTGTAGAATCTCTCGTATATTACCATCCAATTTTACTTGGTCTTGATTTTACAAATTCTATAAATCCTCCCAATGTTGCCTTGTCTCTCCTATCGGTTCAATTTCTGTGTAAACTTGTAAAATTGTAGAGTAAAACAATTAGATAAAATTCCTTCATCTGTATCATCATCCTCCGACCATTTTTTTTTATTTGGAGTTGTATGTCTAGTTTTACAGTAATGAATGTGGTGAATATAATAAATTATAGATTTGTAGGATTGGCCTTTTACAACTTTTCCTCCATGTCAAATTTTTATATGAAAATTTATTTTCTATGTTTTCAACTTATCAAAAATCAACAGATAAATATTTTACATGTAATTCCTTGTATCCTTCTCCCTTGGGAAGTTTGACATTTGACGTTCCATGGAGAAAGTACAGTCAAGAGAGAAAAAAATGGTGAGACTATGCATTTTGTACATTGATAATTTCACACTATTGAGCAATTGTGTTTTATTTGTAGAGGTATTCACAGTTTCAATCTTCATTCTTGTCATTCATCTTTTGTATAATATTCTCTAAATTTTCAACAGTCTATTTATTTGAATTTCATTTGTACTCTTACTCTTGAAAATCGACTTTCTCCCTTTCGTTCTCTCTCTCTCTCTTGTACAGAGAGAAAGTTGTATGTATTATATGATTTTCTTGTAGGGAGAGAAGTGGAGGCCGTTGACAAGGGGGTCCTCTTTACTTTTCACTTTGGCTACATATGCGTTGTCTCTCTCTCTCTCTCTCCTGCTCTTTCCTCAACTCACACTATTGACTCTTTGCCATTTAGCTAAGTGCCTCTGGTATTTTCAATGCATCCGCGTCTATCTGTTCATGTTATCTAGATTCAGAGGGTAATGCTACTGCAATGAATTCTCCTTGTGTCTACTTCTCCTTCGCTCTCTCTCTCTCTCTCCAACTTTAACTTTTCAACTCTCCACATTATATATATACCTCCCATTTATACAGTCATAGAGATGAGAGTGAGGAATCTAGAGGAATCAAGAGAATTGTCTGTTTTATCCCTTCCTCTCTCACACACACAGTTAAACAGCTAAAAACAACAGAGTGCCAACAGTTACAATCAGTAGGTCTGGACTATAATAAGGCTCACTAAGCAGCAACAAAAGTAGGAAGCACGTAATAATTTTACTGCATTTTCCAACTACATCTCTCTCTGTATTTTGTGTGTACCAAAGCCAAAGGGGGGGGGATGAATTGTACAAGTACATTATCTGGACATTATGTAAGAGAACCCATCTATGACTTGTTTAGTTTTTAGTTATCTGTGGACACATAAATCCCTTCTTTCTCGTTGCACAAAATCATGTCTTAAAACTCTCCACTCTTAATAATTTTCATAGGAATTCATAGAATCGTACTTGGTCTACATGTTGTTGAGAAAAAGGTCATGGAGGCCAAGTTTTATATATAGGACACACGTTGGAAACTTTCTTTTTTGACACTGTGTGAGTGTGAAAGACTTTTCAACTGTGAAATGAAGGCAGTGTATCAGGAGAAAGCTACTTGATGGGATGAAAGTCGTCCTTTCTCTCCCTCCATTTGTCTCTCAGTACCTCTCCCCCACTAAATCGGCCATAAAAGCTTCCACTATTTACTCATGTAAATATTACATGGAGGGGAAAAACGACTTAGTTCCATTCACGAATCTTTTTTTATTATGTATTTATCATGATACCATCCTCTATTTAGACAGAGTCACGAGATGTCGATGGGATAGGAGTCTCTCCATTTACATTAAATTTATATTTGCCAAAACAAGGACTAAACTGTAGAGATATCCTACAGATAGTTTCAATTATTTTATAGTGTACAATACATACAACACATAAAAAAGGAGAATTTGAGTGTCTGTCGTAATATCTCACAAGTTTTATTACAGGAGACGAGACTTTCCTTGCAAGTTTATTGATAAAACTCTTGTAAATACAAACACAATAAATGAAACACGAGAGAGAGAGTAAAAAGTTGTCCTTTTTGTAAATAAATTAATTTTTGTTTTGTTTCATCATTCAGAGTTGACCGTAGAAAGTACAGGAAATGTTCATCAACCCCAGGACAAATTAAAGTACAAAATAACAAAAAAGCATATTAAATAATTCTTCAAAACAAATTGCAGGAAAAGTTTAACAAAGAATATTTTTTAAATAGAGTTAATTAACGATTCTACAAATATATACGTAAGTACAGTTTTAAAAGGGGTCATCTGACACATGTGTGTTAGTTTTGTGTAAAGTAAATTTAGAGTATGAGAAGGATACAAGATGAAGTCGAAATTGAGTAAAATGGAGAGAGAGAATTCCCTTGTTCTCTTTGTAGTCTGTAAGAATGGTGAGAGAGTGGCAGGAAATGTATAATTACCGGAGTATAATTATCTTTTTACTTCTAATCCACTTGAGTTATCATGGTGGGTGGTTTAGCGTGAAGATTCGTTCTAAACCGGTCTCTTCTATGACGGATCTCCTGATCGCCAGAGTTGGAGAGAGAGAGAGAAAGGAAGAAGTAAAAAAAAGGAAGACCTGTTGTTGAGTTCAAGTCACTATGTGTGTGTGTGTGGTTCTGTTGCTTGTAATGTAGGTTGCTGTCGAGAACACACCTCAAGTTCTTCACTCAAGCAAGAAGCTCACTTTGATGCTATTTAATTGAATATTTCCCCTTCACTCACTTTCATCAAATTCAAAAGATTTCTCCACTCGTCCGCCCCAACTTTTTGCATAACGCAGTCAGTAGATTTTCTCTTTCTCTCTCTCTCTCTCTCTTTTATTCTCTCCATTCTCTATCTCTTTTTCTCCATCCTTTTCAACCCTAGCCCAACTCTTCAATCGTCCTTTATAGCACTTTAGGTCACACGATTGAAAGCTATCTAGGGAAGGCATCACATGAGTCGATCTTATTATTATTAAATACATGTGCATGTACATTAGAGTGAGTTCTCTATAGTACAAATTGAGTTAAATATATTTTAGTCTTTCACTCACACTCCCTCCTTCAAGTCTTTTCACTCTCTCCATTCTACAGAGGACTCCCATACCTCTGTAGTCTGTACGTAACTTGATATGGGTCCAATCAACCATTTGAATCGAAACTTCATATTCTACAATTGGATCACTTCACTCAACCCCCCTCCCTCCTATCCCTATTTTATCGCCTTAATTATGTGCTTATAGTCTCTCAATTACTAGTTCATGATGGGTAAGTCACTCTAATTGATTTGGGTCATCATCATCACCATTTCCCTTGAATTCAATTACTTTAGAAAAAATATTTCAAGATGCTTTTATTCATTAATGAATAATGAAAATTAAACTGGCAACACAATTGATGGAAGATAAAGACAATCTTTTAATCTATTTGGAAAGTATTTGGAAAGGGAGCTGTATTGTGAAACAAATGGACATGAAAAAGTCCTTGATGAGAACAATCTGTAATGTAGAAGGTAGAAGTAGAAGAAGCCAATGGAAAAATTTGTTGAGAATATATTGTCCATGTCATGAAGATATATTATGTGTGTGGACAAAGCAAATGAAATTCATCGAGTAAAGAATGGAAGAAAATAATAGATTCACTTCTTCTTGTTCCTTCCCATCCTCATTGAACATGTTCCACATTCCCTTGCAAAATTTTGCACACACAATAAAAGAGTCAAAGATATATTGAAAGAAATTATGTTCTGCATGTGGTTATACATAGAGAGAAAGTGGGGGGAGGTGGGAATGGAAAAGTATGTGTGTAGGAGTTTTATAGACGTCACGATGTGGAATCAGATAAGTATTTTAGTATTTCATCTGACGAAAGCTGAACAATGGAATAGGCAGACCAGAAGAACGTGAATTTAAATGATGATAGGTTCAACTTAAATACAAGAAAGATGCGGGTAGAAAGAGCAAGAAAGGGAAGACGTGAATGATAGCTCCATTTTCCATAGAGGATATATAAATATATGTATAAAATAAAAAGTTGAGAGTACCTGAGCTGAAAACTAATGGTTTCATCATATGCATGTCACTGAGTGTGTGTGTGTGTGTACTTCCATAATACATCTTACTAGGTATATACAATGTGTGTACATACAAGAGACAGGAAAAATGTAAGACAAAAATTCAATTTCTTTGGGTAGACCAAAGACGGTGGAGCTTCATCTTCTCAACATTGGTGGATAATACCTTTTTTCCCTTTCTTCTTCCTCATAATAATAATATGGGGGCTTGTGTTCATAACTACACATACACTGAGACCCTTATTGCATTGCCCTTTGTACATATTGAATCCAAAAGGATTCCTCCTTTTTTAAATAGAACACTCACTCACTCCCCAACTTTCACTCTTTTCTTATGTAGGTCTATGGGTCTCTCCCTATAAATGATTGGTATTTCATATGCTTCATATGCTAAAGACATCAAAAAAATTATACCTTCCTATATATTAGTTCCTGTATTAGTTCTATGAGGGAAAAAAAAGAAGGGAACCCATTGTCCTGAGTAGGATCTACACATACAGATAGTACATGTATGTATGTACATATATGGCTACGTACTTTGAAATAGTTTTGGTGCAACCAAAATGGAATGAGTAAAAGTAGTTGTGTATGTACAATAGTCGAGTGGAGTATATGGATAGGACTTTGATGATGAGAAAATATAGACATGGAAGGCACAAGGAAAAACGGTGAGGCAGGGACCAAGATTATATTCAGGAAAAAGTCAGAACCATTACCCAGAGAAAATTAAATGCCAAACATATTTCAAATGGCTTGGTGAACAAAAAGCATTCGAGTGTACTGATGTCAGTAGTCTCTTACGCGTAGGAGGGAGTGTGAATGTGAGTGTGCCTGCCCTATCATGGATATTATGAAAACGAAAAAGAAGAGGATCAAGTAAGAAGAACTTACTTGAGGAAGGAAGTCAAGTTGTTCGTCCATCTTTTCTTTACCTTTTCCATCCTCCTCTGTAGAAAGACCACGCCGTCTTGACTCCTCTTCCAAGTACAATAAACTTGCTCTGGTCCATTCTCACATTTTCATTTTCTCATCATGTGTGAATGTGTCGTGTATATACACCCGTTATGTCTGCAGAGGAGAGAAAAAAAAAAGTCCGCTCTGTCGCCCGAGTGAGAGAAAATTCTTGAAATTCTCATTGACTATATATAGTCACGAATTATCCATTATTCCATCTCATACTGAGGCTACCCAACGTCTTGAAAACTAATAGAGTAAAATTCATTTCATCATACAACTAGGACGAGCCTTTCATCCAACTACCGTCGACATACTTAAGGTGAATATGAACGAGCCCATCTTGAAAAACAGCACTACTATTTTTTAAGATATGTCCAACTAAAAAATGTTCCTACATTTTTCTCTTTGTCTGTACATTCTTTATCTTGGTACTCCTCTATGAAGTACCAACCGTCTTAAGTGTTTCTGTCTTCTAAGACACAAAATTCCTCAACTTCATTTGTGCCGTCTTTATTATTATTTAACTGCTCAAGAATTTTATTCAGTCCATTAACTTTCGTCCCACTTATTTTTTAAAAGGTATTAAAATAGTAATAATTCATTATTACATAAATTATAAATATATTAAATACTAAAAGTAAATACATATTTTATGTATTTAAATAAGCCGTATTTATACGTTATAATTAATGAATTCATAAAAACATGCAAATTATTGTATTGGTAAAATATTAAAGGAAGGATAAACCTACTGAAAACAAAAGTTCAGATGGAAGAGTTGTTGCCATCATAGGATGATCTTGTATCAGAATCTTCACTTTCAGGACTTGCGTCTCGAGTACGTTTATTATTCTTCATCTTCTTCCTCTTGATACTTTTCTCTTCGGTCGTATCCGCGAGGGCTTTGAGTTTAGTCATTTCTATGCGGAAGTCTCTAGCAGTACTTAATTTTGTTCCAGCTAACAGATTCACCTAAGGCACAAATCAATCAGTTTTCTTTACACGGAAAATTTCCCAGCATTTATTATACACAAACCCAAACATACTCTCTGTTGTACCCACACAAACATATTTTGTGTTTGTGTGAGCCGACAGACATCACATCCAATTCTACCCACTCAGTCACTTCCCGGCTCATCTTTTTTTTTACAGTGTGAACAAGGGAAAATTCTATTCTATTTCCGATCTATTCTGTCATCATCCCAATAAACACCATGTCAAATGCATTATATGATGTCTGATACTGCAAGATGTTGTCTGTATTATCGTTCCACTTTTCAGAACTACACCCACACATTTCAAATTTAATCTAACCTCTTTTAACGTCCTCCTTTATTCTAATTCTATATGTATATTATTATTAACTACTCCGTGTGTGTAGCTGTAGTTGATAGAAATTAAATTTTAAAGGTTAAAAATCAACAAAAATCAACCATTATATTCCTTTCCCTCATCTTGTTTTATCACTAAACTGAACCACCTACGATTCTATATCAAAAGGAGATTCCACACTCATGCAAGTGAAAGCAACAAAGATGTACAGAAAGAAAGAGAGACTTACGTCAGTTTTTTGGCATAGTAGAATGAGTTGTTGTTCATACTTTTCCACATTGTACACCATCGCCGGAATTGTTTTTGCGTCCTTTAATAGTTTTTGTCTCATGGCCGCCGGAACTTTCGCCCCTTTCTTGTTCGTCTTGGTAAATTCGTCCGCCTCTTCACGTTGAATGCCCTAGAATGTATTATAATGATGTAAAATGATGTGTTATACTACGTTACGAGAAAGAAAAGACACAAAAAAACCTATCATTTTAACTGTTACCTCTATATGGTTGATGAGTCCTTCAACTCTAATCTTAAAATCCTTCCCAATTAATTTTACTAGGTTGGAAAACCTACAACAAGTAAGTACAGATAAATCTTTCATTCCTAGGAGAAAGCACGCATGGAAAACATTCTTCAGTACGCCCCTCATAATTGTTTCATTGAGAACAAAAGAAAGGAAGAAACTTTATAGAAGAAAGGTGTGAACGACACAATCAAGTTGAGACAAGAGATGCGATAAAAAGAAAATTCTCTCAACAGGTTAAGAGTGTACATATGGGTAGGTAAGAAGAAAGAGACAAAAAGAAACATTGAAGCAAATCATGATAAAATGCTCTCAACTTACTTTTTTGCCGTAAATTCAACATGCTCTTTCTTTGAATGAATTTCAATGAGATGTTCTGTAAGAAGTGTAGTTGTGATAAAAACTTGGGCTAAAAGTCGTTGTAAAATATCCACACAAGGTCCAGGAGGAAAACAGCTTCGAATTAATTCAGTCGAAAGATTGATCAGAAAAATCAGCCTCACACATGCGTTGTCCCTTAAATCTGAGAGCGTTTCTGTGTATATTCAACAAAACATTAAGAACAACTCTCTCAACAACAATCCTCTTACGACAGAGTCAATAGGCATACAAAAAAGTGATATATATCAACATTTCCCACGATAAATAAACAACAAAGTAGCAAGAGTGTTTCAATGTCTGATCGATACTACTATCACTAGGCTAAAGTAATTCCAAGAAATTGCTCAAGTAAAAGTATTTAAACATGGGATAACTGATACAAATACATTTGTATTCTATACACTACATACATGGAAAAATACTTACCAACATCAAAGTACTGACTTCTAACTCTCAGTCTCTTTATAATGATTGTTACAAGGGCCAGACAGCGTTCGACGTATAGTCCAATTGTGGTGATGACAATTGGTGCAGTTTCTTGATTGATTAGCCAGTACACTTCATCAACGTCAGAAACAGCTTGAGTGTCCTAGTCGTAACAAAACAAGTATTGAGATTGATGCGTTTTGAGAAGTTTTTTATTCAACAAATGGAACCTTAAACTGGTGGTAACAGTAAAATGAGCTTGACTTACGTCATCGACATCTCCTAACACGCGATGACACTGCTTTGCCAGTCGAAAAAAAATCTCCTCGGGTACTCCAACCAACTTTGAACCAACTGTTAAGATTGTTTGAATGACAAGACCGCAAACCTCTATTGTTGGCACAGCATTATCCTTTGGATTCTTTGCGTAGGCTACACACCAATCGAGAACCTTAAAAAAATTCCATTAAAATCACAAGACAATGTCAAAAGGATCATATCACAAAAACGTTACTATACGAGAAAGGTTTTCACAAAATATCATTGCATTCTGAGATTCGAAATGTGCGTCCCCGAGAATAATTAGTAGGGTCAATTAGGGCAATAAAGAAAATACTGAAAATTTAGCATACCATTTTTACAGTTCCTGTAGCATCTGGGGTTAAACATTGACAAAAGGAATCCAATAGAGTAAACAAGTGTTCCAATCCTTTTGTATTGTCTCCTTCGTCAGTACATTTGTTGACAATAGTCGTCCACACATTAAAGAACTCTTGAAATCTTTCTTCTAAAGTCTTGTCGTTGTCCTCATAACAATCAGAATCTATCAACGAGGTGAAAAAACATTCCATGAATCCATCCATTCCAAAATAACTAATTCCCCACATTAAAAAATAAAGTGCACACTCTCAGTTGACAATTCTATGTCTACGCAAAGAAGTCTTGAAAAAGTGATAAACATAACCAAATGTACGAGATAATGAAAGATGAGACTTACTAAAAATTTTCAGAAAAACTGGAAACGATAAAGAACTATTATTGAGAAACTCCACGAGATCCATGATAATTTCGAAGCGATATGTTGCCACCGGTAATACTGTTTCAGGCTGTATCACTTGCACATCATCTTCGTCTTCAGTTTCCATCATGGACTCTGTGTCATTTGCCTTTCTCAGTGATACTTCCCACAGAGTCCTTTAAAATTAATGGAAAGAATTCATAAATTGTGAATATTTTGTTGTTTCCAAATAATATATAAATAAGCTTACGCTGCTATATCTGCGAGAGTTGACAGTATTTCTTCATTTTTTCGGTCGCGCTCACGTAAAGGCTCATGTTTCTTTAGTCGCTCAATTTTCTGCTTGATCACACTTAGAATAAACCTCTCAAAGTGGGTTTGCTTTCTCACTTGTCTCAAGACATCATCGGAACTAGGAGGGCTAATATATATTCAAAAAAATGGAATAAGTTGATCTGTTTTAATAAAAACAATAAAATGGTCACCAATTTCCGGTTATATAATCCATCTTACCTGTACAACATCCTCAATATCTCCTGAATACTGTCCAAATTTATTATGTGTATCAAGACTAATATTTTGGCAGGTTCCTCTTTCTTTGACTTTCCCTTTGAAACGGTCAATTCTTGAGCCCCTTGAGAAGTAGTCGCATCGCTGCGACTTGAATTCTTTTTCTTTTTATTCTTATCATTCCCTCTTGTCCTTGTAGTAGTAGATTTATCCTTATCTTTTTTATCCTTTTTAGTGGGCTTTGGAGGAGGCTAGTAGCCAAAATAAATATTGATTACGGTTGCATGAAAAACAAGTGCTCTCATGTAAACAAATCAGACCACAATTATTTGTTCATTATACATATAGGTACTAGAAAATATAAAAGTTCTTACAGCCAGACAAGGTTCAAATTGTACAAGTTTTTTAAAAAGCTGAAGCAATTTCCGATCGTCCCGACCATCACGCCGTAAGGCCAGGTACTCCATTAACGCTTCAATTGTCTGTAATATCAGTAAAATCAATACATTTCGGACATCTCTCACGGACTCCAGAGAACGACTAGATAGAGAACCTAGAGCAGACGAAGCACTCTGTAAAAAAATTACAAAAAAAACAAAAATTTACTAAAAATTCTTCTCGAATTACAAATTGCAATATATATTTTTATTTTAATATGTATACATAACTATTTCATGATTTATACAGAATATTAAACAATTGATGTATGTTGTAAAGAGGTAAAATAATCCATGAATAACTTACAATTTCAATTTCCTCAAGTTTAATTTCCGACAGAATTCCAATCCAAGTGTTAAGAAGTTGTTCACAACTGACAAGGTTATTCGGCTGATTCTCTGAATCTACCTTGTAAATTCGTCGTCCCCTTAGAGCCACAAAACTTAAACTTTGTAATAGTAAGCCCAAGTCTTCCTAAAATAAGAAATCATATTTTTACAGAACATTCAAAAGAAATATTTAATCTATTAGTACGAAAATATATGTATTGGTATATAAATCTTACAGTGGCAGCCATGTGTGGCGAAGAAAAGTCTAGCAATGGTTTCATTTCAATTGTTGTACAAGTATAGTCCATGTATTGTTTGACTTGGGAGAGTAAATGACTACAAATGACTCCAATCAACTCAGGATTCTTACGAGAGACAACGTTTAGACCTTGACAAATAAATAAAATTACTATTGAGTATATTACAAGGAACAAGTTGTTTATAATGACATTGCATCATGTCATATTACATTTAACCTTATAATCATTCATACATGGGTTCTAATTAATTCTATTACCTAAGTAAAGACGCTCCCGAACCTCACTATTTTGAGTAAAGAATCTTTTTAAAATGGAAAGAAGTTCATAGCACAAACATTCATTTTCATTTGTTGTCGGCATCACCGTAACTTGAGAAGCTTGAGAAAGCATAACTGTTTGACTGTCACTATATTGACTCCTAGGAATTTGTCCAACAATTCTTGAATTTGATAAAAGCATCACCATGGCTTGAACAGAAATTTTTCGAGCTTCTATAGACCTGAAAAAAGTTGAATGATTTCACCAATTTTTAATTTGTACGGTGTACGCATAATTTGAGAAAACTAATAAAAATTCTTAAAAAAAACAATAGAGAGTTTATACAATAAATTGGTTATTACTTCCAGATTGTTTTTCTGACCACCATAATCATTTCATCCAGTAGATTTCTAGAGAGCTGAAACGCTGGAATTAAAGATTTGATAACTGGTGTGGCTGTTTCCACTGTCATTAAAGGTAAATGGTGAATAAGTTCATTAATCCTGCCAGACATGTTACTCTGAACAATTGTACGGATTAAGGATCGAAGACAATTTGCTAAACAATCTAATATAATAAAATAAAAGAGTCAAATTAAGATTGCACAGTAAGTTCCCAACAATTTTTCGATTTTTGTAATTTATAGACTTACTAATATGAACGGATGACTTTGTCTTTAATAATTCATTCATAACTCTAGGAAAGTAGTAGCTCTTTTTCTTGACGATAGCTTCAATGATGAAACTACCCAATTCTCTGCATCTATCAGCACAATGCGTCTCTGTCGGTACGTTATCAATATTTAATAAAACCAGTCCCACATCTTTCAGGCCGTCCAATAAAAAATCTAACTCAGATGATCTAAAATTAAAAATACAAACACTTTAAAACATTACACTAAACAAATGACATTAACGTATAAACTGCAAAAATAATTAGTATAAACTGATATTATATTTGTGTGTACTTTGAATCAATGACGGATTTGAAGCATCCCATCACGGTATCAGTTTTTTCGCCTCGAACATCTCGATACCAGACATTCTCATCACAATTACGAGCGTCATTCAAGCTATTGACAATAGAGCGGCGTAAAATATCCATAACCTATACAAAAAACAAACATTATACAAAATATTATTAAATTCCACACTTCACACGATATTATACATTACGATGTTATCTTTTACCTGTGACTTTATGTGATCAATATTAGTCAATCCGAGCGATAATGACATAATGAACGGCGTCATTAACAGGCTGTGATCATCGCATGAATTTTTAATCCTTTTGATAATCTCTTTGATGAGGATGGAACTATGTCGTGCTGCATGAATGAAATGATACACAACTGTACCCAGTGCATTTCTTTTCGCTTGCATCTCAAGACCTGAAATAACATGGTTATTGAAACATAAATAAACGCAAAAAAGATCAATTCACTTTTAATTTCAAATAATTTGAGTTTATTTAACTTACTTATATTCCCTACATTGTCCAACGTCATACCCTTGAAGTACTCGTCAAAAGTTTGTACGAGTACCTTTGGTGTCCTCTCTGTAGCTAATATTAATAGCTGGTAGGCAATGGGTGGTACTGATGACGGCTCCAATACTTTAATAGATTCTGTAACTTTATGAATGATAGCATCGATCTCAGTGCTGCCAAGCCCAGGAAATTCTCTACAAAAACATGACAAGTTGTAATTTACAACATTATTTCTTATGCTTTGAAATCACAGAAAGGAAACACATATATTATTTTAAAATCACTTACCGTATAGCTGATATAAGGTACGGAGCATTTCGAGCTCCCCAATTAAGCCTACATAGCTCATTGACGACGGCTGTCCGAAAGTCTTTACCCTCTATCTCATCACCATCATAAGGAATATCAATACGATTACTTAAAATTGCAACAACTTTTCCAAAAAGCTCAATCCACCTGTTGTTTATTAAAAAACAACAGAAAATTACATAACTCGTCATAAATACAGAATGGAACAAAGTATGATAGGAACCAATTGTTACCTTGTGGAAATATCACTATCTTGATGTGACTTCATGTACTCCAGACAATGGGTAACAATATTTGACAACACAACACTTGAAAAATGTTTCGTCTCAGTGAATACACAACTGGTCAAATCAGAGAGTTCGTCAGATGAAATTTGATGATTATGGACGGTCAAATGTAAAACAGCTTTCAAAATCTAAGAGAAACATTGAGGTGAACAATGAAAAAAAATTATTGTACATTAGACTAATGTCATTGGTACCTTTTTAAGTTCAGTATTTCACTTACATTAAAAGCCCGATTATCTTGTTGTGATGACATTGCTGCTGCCCCTTCTATGGCTTTAATCAAAACCGTGAATTTTCTTCGTTGTGAAGTAGCCAGAAATTTTGCAAAGTCCTCAGCGGGCTAGAATAATCAAACAGAGAATGCAATCGGAATTTACAAACAAACCAGTTTTAGTCATTTAAAATTACATACTCATTTTTCAAATAGATTTCACAACTGTTTTTACCATTTGTGATGAAAATATCTTGTCAAACTGGGGGTCCAAACTTTCATCAAAATCCGACATATCAGACTCACTCATCTTGTCACTGGTTTTGAAGACAAAAAACTACCGAAAAATAGTTAAAAAAATAGAGAAAACTGTGAGAAAACGGGAAACAATCCACACGTGAGCTGGTAGCACACAATCACTCGGACCTTGTCATGAGTCAAAAAATGAACAGTCTCTACCGTTAACTGTGTCTTATATCAAAAATATGAATGGAAGATGACTAACATGCAAATGGTCAGTATAAAAATGCCGTTTTCCTACGATTTATTTTCGTCAGAGAGTCCATTGAAAACCATTGACAATTTTCTCACCGTTTCCCGATTGTTTCCCGCTTCGACTTACAAATTTCCCGCCTTATTCCCCGCCGAATTTGAACGAAAGTCGGATTTTTTTTTGGAAAAAAATAAAAATGACACCGACACCGAGTTCTCAGAAGAAGGGAAAGAAGAAAAAGAAGAGTACGAAGAGGACTGAAAAGTGGAAGACAGCATCAGACGACTCTGACCAAGAAATTTGTACATTTGCCATGGTTGGGACCTGTAAATCAGCAGAGGAAGGGCACAAATGTGGTCAGTCTCATGAAGTGGCTGTGCGAAAGTTTATGAAGCCTTGCAAATTTTACATGGCAAACTCTTGTAACTTGACTGATTCCACTTGTCCTTATTTACACCAAGACTTTCCTTGTAAATTCTACCATCTCAATGGACGGTGCATGTACGGTGAAAGTTGCAGATTTAGTCATGAAAAAACCGAGTCAACAATACACATGTTAGAAAAGGTATTTAATCTAGCAACACATTCATTAATAATTTCGTTTTGCATTACACAATCAGATACATGGATATATGTATATTGTTAACAATAACTCTTTTTCTTCAAATTTTAGTTTATTGAAGAAGAAAACTCAAGACTTGCGGAAGGTATGAATTCAAGTTCACAAGTTAAAGGAGGAACAAATACAGCGACAACGAGTACCTTAATTCAAAAACCATCATGTACATCAACTGTTATTGAGCTTCCGGTCCTCCGAGGTTTCTACAATGACAAAGATGACGTTCCAGAAGAATCATCAGAGACTCCACTTCCGGCAGTTTTCGATGCTCTCTTGCCCCCCGAGACAGTCTCAAGCAGTGAATCATCAGTAGAGGATAACCAAGAAGAAGACTATCAATACCCTGCAAAAATAATTTTAGTCGACCTTCCACCGCTCAAAGATGATTATACTAGTGATCAAAATGATAATCCTACTCCTCAAATTAATCTTCAAATGCAGTGGAGATTACGGGAAGCATTGGGTATTAAAACTATTAATTATACAGACCTGCGGGTAGCATCCAGTGTACGAGAGATTCTCATGGACCCTCGTCTAAAAAAATACAAGAGTTAAACAAGATTTACAATGGAGCCGGTAGGAAACATTTTTGTAAGTGCCTACTCTCCAAATAATACATAATTCGTATGATATTAATTTTTAAAAAATTTAAAAAATAGTTTCTTTGAGCAACTATCCTATCATACATATTTTATAATGTTTATATTTAAAGATAAGTACCTAAATATGGATAGTGAAAAATAATCTATACATTGTATGTATAGAACTATACTGCTCATGTTTTTTCAGTCACAACTTTTTATTCAATAAAACAATGTAATAAATCATTGAGATGAATCTAAAACTCAGAATGACATTCGTCTATTGAACAGTGCATTAAAATTATTGCATTTAAAAAATCAACTTTGAAATTAAGTTTATCTTGAGAATTATCAGTCCGTGTCTTATGGAGCATATTGATGCATTTCAAGTTTGGGAGTTCATACAACGACAAGGACCAGCACAAGCATGTTGAATTATAATGCCATATCATAATATTCAATGTAGGCCGGGAGGATGAAGACTGAAAAAGTGAAATTGTTGAGCATCTATATTTGGAAGTGGTAGTGTGTAGGTGTCTAGTATATCTCGTCTCTCTCTCGCTCGCTCACTGTATGAGAAGATTCAATAACACAAGGAGAAGATGCATGCCAACTAATGCCGTTTTGCCTTTTAGTTGTGAGAAGAAGGGACTGCAGTAGTATAGTTTAACCAGAAGTTGGAGACAAGTATACAACTAAAAGTTAGTTAAACTCTCCAAACCATCATCTTGTTGTTGTTGTGGCTCGACACATTCGGTCTTTATCCTTGATTCTTCTCCCATTACACACATTTGGTCATTGATTTTGATTGACCTTTGATTCTAGTATTTCAGTTACTTCCTTCGTATACATTACTCTCTCTCTCTTTCTCTTTCCATTACAGTTCACAAAATTATAATTTAAAAGTCAAATCATCTACTCATGGCCTGGAAAGCTAAAACTTGTTGTGGAACCATTGTGTCAAAAATGACAGACTAGTTTCCTTTTTTTTATATTCCTCCCATCTCATTTTCTAAAATAATTTGACTCCTTGATTGGTTTGTCAGTGTTATACCCTTTTAATTGAAAACAAAAGAAAAGTTTTTTTTTTACAATTTTTTTTGTCCATGGAGGAGGAAAGTATTAAAAATGAAGAGGAAGATCATGAGGACAGAAGTCGGCCAACAACTCCAAGTAAACTAAATTATTTCATGCTATATTTTTTTATAATAATTAAACATGAGTTTGACTAACCATTATCTCTTGTTTAATGCTCCAATTTTGTACATAATTATTAAACTACACTTATACATTATTACTATTAAATATGGCCAAGTATTTATTTAGTACACACCCCCGGAAATAAAATAATGAAGAGTCACGTTTTTGATATTTATATAATGGGCTTTAAAAACTACTCGTACCATTTTCTTGATCGGTTACTGATTACCAATTAGCACGTCCATTTAATTCATGCTATGACACATTGTCATAAAAATATTTTGGAGCCTCATTAGCAAGAGTATTGTTGGAGGAACAAATAATAATAAAACAATATGATGAGATTGTACTTGTATTCAAATGGACTCTTTTGACTGAGAGAGTCCAAAATGTTTATACCTAGAGGCTTCTGTTGACGCGTGTTGTTTTTGGTCAGCTCTTGGTCACCCACGCACATTTTTCTGTCCTCTTTTCTCCTTCTACAGATAATACTCGTTCACATAAAACCATTTACCTGTGTTTGGATCGAACATCCTCTGCTTTGTCATGATTCGACGTAGAGGCGTACTCATGATTATTATCAACTTTTGGCTTTTCTTTCCTTTGTCGAGTTAAACTACCTATGCAGATAGAGGTGATTTTTTCCTGAGTTTCTTCTTTTTCAATGAATTGAATTATTACCTGTAAATCAAAGTGATCAAGGGGGGAGTATCTGACAATTAAAGACTAATTGACTTCTTCAGAAGTCATGAGAAATTCATTGTATTCCATAAATATATTAAATGATTGACTTGTTGTGAGAGTAGAAAAAGAAATTCCTAAAGTGACTGACAACATGGAAACATGGGATTAATTTCATTCAACTGTTGAGAGATTAGTGAACATTACACTTGTATTCAGTCATCACGTAGAGGGAGTAGAAAATATTATGATATAATATTCCTTGAATTTATGCTATAGATATTTGAAACTTTGTCGGCCATACTTTGGAAACACGAGTATATCCATGTAGTTTATCCGAATTCCTAACACCCGGCTGTCTTTTTATCTACCCTGTGGAGGGTCTACTTTATCGGTAGAGAAAAGATAAAAATATTTTATTTGAACTTTTTTTAGTATTCTTAACATCACATCGATTTTTAAACAAGGTATTTGTAAGTACTCAATATGAATGGGATTTAAACTTTGTTTTAAACTTGTAGCCTGCTTAATTTTAATCTTGGTCGATTCATCAATGTAGGCGTACAAGAGCCATTGAATCTCTTAGATAGAATTTCAAATAGATTCTTCTTTTATAAAAAAAATAAGTTCTTGTCAATTTTGACAAGCATGATAGTCACATTAGAATATCAACATTAATTTGATGAATGGACTTGATTTCTTGCAAGTCTTCTCCCCTTTAGCTCAAATTCTTTAAGTTTACGCCTTTAATTCTTAAAAAATTGTACACAGTTCAAAACCCTTTGGTATTTTGTGTTTAAAATAAAATTGCCATGTATTGGACAGTGTATGACATACTGTCACCACTGGCGACGGTGTGAAACTACGAACAAGCGTACAAATTACGAGTGTCGAAACAACCACAGAGACATGAGAAAAACTACTGAAAAAAACATTCCCCCCACCGTTTCATCTCTATCTCTCTAGAATAATGTGTACACTGTACAGTGTACAGGGGAAAAAAACTACTGGAACGCACTGAGAGTTAAAATAAGGGAGAGATTACGTTGAGCTCCAAAAATAGATTTTTGCCGATACTTGTACATTTTAGAGCGTTGTGTAAACATTGTAAAAAAAATACTGATTGTCATGTTATGTGTTTTGTTATGGGTGGATAGTGTTAACTAAGATTGTTGTCCTCTGTCTACAAATATTTCCATTCAGGGTTCTGCATGACTGAAAGAAAATGATGTTAGTCAAAATACAAAAATCCTCATTAATTCTTAATTTTGTACTTGGTATGTGTATCTTTATACTGATAGGTAAACTTTTCCTAAAAAACAAAAATTATGATGGAAAAAGCATACAAAGTTGAGAAAAACGTGGAGGGAGGGAGATTTCACCATACATTTGTCATGAAACTTGTTGTTGTCACCATGTAGACGATCTGTCAAGCAATTACATCGTTAAATTTTAATTTATGCTCAAAATTTATATTCACCAGTCGTCACCCATAACCAGCTGAAAGTGATCATGAGACTTTGTAGTACGGTTTAGCATAAACACAATTCATATTAAATTATTTTGTTTAGAGTCAATTATAGAAAATTCATCTCATTTTTAATTGAATCGACATGAATCAAGTTTCCTACCAATTTTCTATTAATTGAAATGAAACTCTACAGAGTTGATAGTACCTACCTAGGGCAGAGCAAGATTTCTGGGACAAAAATAGCATCTTGTCCATGCATGACAAACATTCTCATCTACGGCTGATGGCTGCGTGTCATTACATTTGTAAATAGTCATTGCCTTTGAGACGTTTTTTTATGTCATTTAAATGGCATGGGGGTAGTTAATAGAATGTTTTTTAAAAAAGTTTTTTTCCATCTTGAAATAATTCAAGTAGTCACTAAATTTCCTCTGTCTCAAAGACATTGGCACATGTTTCCAATCCATAGAATGCTAATGATATTTCTTTGAATATATCAGGACAAACTGACGAGTGAGTCAATGATTTAGCATAAAAAGTGTGTGTGTCCACACGTTTAACTACACATAAATGAACAATGGTGTCTGCATAAAGGTGTGACCAAACCAAATGCAGAATAAAAGTGCATATGCCATTTTTCTTATGCAGTTTCATCCTTGTAGTGTCACTCGATAGGATCTTTAGAGTAAACCACATTTAAATGCTTATTTTCTTATATTTTATGGCCATTTAAAGTCTAGTGAAATAAAATTTTAGATTTTATAGATGGTATTAGATTTACCACTATTTTTCAACAACTATTTTTCTACTAAACTTTAATTCTATTTTATATAGCACATTATTCAAAAAATGAAGTGTACATTATAAATTAAGTGACATGAACGAGAAACTCCCAAAAAACACTTAAATGGTCGACAATGGGGAAAAACATTTGTGTTGGATTATTATGGAGTACACTGCATGATGCAGAGGTATATAATTTGGTTGTTAAAATATTATACCATCATAAAAATGTAGAGGAAAGTGTGCTTGGGAGAGACAGAAAAGTGTACGACTATAATATTTTATTAATTATCATCATGATGTGTATATTCTTATGGTAACTTCATCTCACAAAAGACATCAACATCCTCCATTTCCCTATTTTCGTTGTGCACTTTTCTAATGAACCAAAAATCTAACTTCATAAATACACCGACAATTATGTTGCCTACACATTAATGTAAAGTGGAGAGAGAGGGTCCAATTATATTGTCCTAAAATTAACTGTCTTAACTATGGCTTTCTTTTGTGTCTTTATGAACGTGAAATTTTCTTGAATGAAGCTGTACGGCTATTTGTTGAGAAAAACTTTGTTAAGAAAACCATAAAATAAAGGGGATTTCACCATCATCATTAATTAGATTTTGTAAGGAAATTAATTAATTTTTTCCAGGTACATGTACTCCACAAAACTTTTAAAAAAAATAAAACCTTTTTAAAGTTTCGACAGTTAGAAAACATGGATTTTTTATTGTCAAGATTAACGACCGAATAAAAAAAATAAGAGCTGGAGTACATGAAAATAAGTCGTTTAAACTAAATGACAGAGTAGGTGTCAAAATATAAAATTCAAACCTAGAGAGGTCATAGGTTATGTGAGTATGTAAACTAAAATATAGAGAAGCTGGAGGTGTAAGGAAATGATTTTTTGAGAATATTATTGATTGATGAGCATCTTCATTTCAGTTCATATTTTTGACTCACATGTCACAAGTAATAGGGGAAGAGTTAACCATTTTCTCTCTTGTTGTTCCTTCTATGGCCATGACATTAACAAAAGGAAGAGGGGGGAGGGGGTGAAGGGGAACAGCTGTCGTCAATCAACAGTATCACTGTATAAATGTAAACAAGACCAAATAGATTGAAACTTTTTAACTCCATAATATTCCTTAGTGAGTCTTATATGGTGACTTATACTTGGTATGTGTACAGTGTACACGGTTTATGCGATTTAGTTAAATACAAGTCATCATCATGTTTTAACATGTGTACACTTTAGAGAATTTCCTTTTTCAAAGTACAATAAATGTTTTTGACAAAGTCTTGAGAGAGAACGAGAGTTCAAAAATAATATAAAATGGTCAAACTTTAATTTCATGGTTTAATTATTTTTCTAAAAAAATAGAATGGTGGAGACCATCACATCCTCCCGAGACGTATTTATGGGAGGAAATGAGACGAAAACGAAAACGAGGCGGGTATCCATGGACGTTACTGGATAAAGATGAGGATGACGACGATGATTATGGATTCGGGTAAATCATTATGTGAATATTTTTATTTTTCTTGACTCTATTCTCTTTAATTTATTTTACTCTTTTTTAACAATAACAAACTTTTGTAGGGTTTGACTGCCAAATTCAGTTGAGAAAGTTTTTCTTTTGATATATTTTACATTTTGTCAATCATGACATTTGGAATCAATCATGCTGACCATTTTTGACAGAATTTATTAATTGGTCCCCATAGATGCGAGGGGCTATTGTCAAATGGGTGTATGTTTCACTTGTGTATGTCAGGTGTAAAGTTGATTTTTCATTCCACATTTTTACATGACATTAGCGTAGTTCATATTTCTAATATAGTCAAAAAAGTATTAAAAAAATTTCCACACTTAAAATTGAGAGTACAGTGAACTGTATGTGATGTTGAATATTGTGAGCTCAAATTATAAGGCAGGTAAACCGGCATCTTGTAACTTAGTACAATTTACTCAAGTATTATTACGACCACAAACAAAAAAAACTATATGATGTTTTCATGTCCTCCTAATTACAGGCTTACAAGCATCGCTGTCTTTAATTATGTCATAAAATTTTCTATATTTGTAATTTACATGCACTTGAAATTGCCTCTCAACAATATAAAATCGTTGAACTAAATTCTTTGTGTACATCTCTGCCTTTTTTTGTAATTAAACATTTTACAAAAATCTTTTGTTAAATGTCGTTCTCCCTACAGACTCCATTGAATGTAATCAAAATTTTGTACAAAATATTACATTTTTATTTTACATAGCAAGAGCAAGAGCAAGTTCAAAACTACATGGACAATGTTAGCTTAAAATGTTCCTTTTGTAAAGTTACGTAATCACAGTTAACATCACGCCCTACGTGTAAATGTATCGAAAGTCTGTGCAAATAGTTATAAAACCATCCTTGACACCTGCTGGCCTTTTATAAACAAAAGTAAAATTATTTTAAATCTCTATGAGATCACTATCAACTATACATATTATGTAGACTTCCAGAGCATTGTTCTGCGGTCGAATTAGATGCGTAAGATAAGCATACAGAGAGACAAGGGAAATTTGAAACGATTTTTTTCTAGTCTATATATCTCTACACACACACACACATGTCATATCTGTAGTTTCAATAGGTTAATTTTGATGACTGTAAATACATTTTACTATAAATGGACTTTTGTATAAAAATAATGCCATGTATTTACGCGTACCTATGAAATAATAAACTAAAATGAAAAGGTCCTTCTCATTTTAGTGTTAATTGCATTTTAACTACGTGCACAAGTATTAATGAGTTGTAATTTTCTTGTGGTGAATTCCGGGACGTGCTGAAACTTTGAAGGTGATTGTTACCTCCAGTAGTAGTGAAAACATTTTTTAATGCAAAAAAATATTAAAATTCATACGTGTAAGCATAAATAATAAATAAATAAAAAAGTTTTTTTTGTGGTGGTTGAATTTTAAAAAGGAATACGAAATGAGAGTCCTTCCTCCAAGACAAAGTTTTAAGACTGAAGCTCAAAGAAGATAAAAATGGAGAGGTAGAACTTGTGCAAAAAAAAAAATTCGCGAATAAGACACTGGCAAAAATTGCAAGATCAAAGATCAATGGATTTCAATACTCTTTCTCTTTCTCAGGTCTATTCTATTATAACCTCTATATTATACATCCCTGTGCTAAAAACTCGACTAATGTAGGAAGAGAGTGAGAGAGAGAGGCAGAAAAAGTGGATGAGATAAAAATAGCTTAAAATCCTACAAAGTTCGTCATAAAGTAGGAGCATGAGTGGAAATTGTGCCAGGGGACGTTTGTATTAGTCCATTAGTAACAATGTTAAAGGAATATAAGACTGTCTCTGTTTCCGTCCCGTAGTCTCATCGTCACTCTTTTGAGAATCCGTTTTTTCCCTCTCATGTAGACATACGTAAGGAATATAAAGTTGAAATAGGTAATTTTATTCTACTTTAACTGTCTATACGAAAATCCAACTACAGAGATTTCTTTAAGGTGTAGTACACTACACAGGGAACTTTTTGGGAACAAGTGAATGTTAATGATATAGAGTAATTTCATATATATCCACACACAATCCACACATGAAGGAAGGAAGACGCACACAGGCTTTTGGAGTCTGAAGAAGTGAGAGGGGGAGGGGGGCTATGATGAGTTTGTAGAGTTTGTAATTTGTACCTTCCAAAGTGAGTGTCTTGTTGGTGGTGTGTGTGTGTGTGTTGTTGGCCAAAATAAAAAGTTAGAATTTCTCTCTCTTTCACTCTGTCTGTAAGCCAAGGATCTTTTTGGCTCAAAAATCTAATTTTAATTTTTTTCGAGTCTCCCTTCTGCTACTGCTCCGTTGAGTTGCCGAATAGACACGTATAATATTTTTTTGTGAACTCTTCTTCGTTCGTCGTGTTTTAATTGTCCAGCTCAGTGTTGTACGTAGTGAGTGAAATGGGCTTCGATGGAACGAAGTTATGTGTTTTGTGGGTGTCAAATCTACCCTTCAGCAACTGCTGGATCCAGTTCTAAGTCATGTTGGGAATGGGATATAGCCACACCAAAACCAAAGACCAAGAGAATTTCACAATCAAATCCTATTTTACCCACTCCGAAACGATTCGACATGGATAGTATCAACAAACGATACAGGTTTCAATCACTAAATAAATTTTTTCTGTGTTAGATTTTCTCTCCTTTTTTAGAATTATCCTACACCTTTGAATTTGTGTCTAGAGTCTAGAGGGGATTTTATTCAGGAAAGTTGTACACGTTGTGTGTGTGTGTGGTATATTTTAAAATAATTCATGAGGAATTATTATTTAAGTGATATTCTAATACACAAATTACAAAATGTAAATTTAACAAAGAGAAATGTTGTCAGTTATATGTGAATGTATTGTGAGGAAAACATGTTTAAAAAAGACTAGGAGCAAAGTATAATATTGTAATGTATATAATTAGCAACTGCATCCTATTCTGGTTTCTATCTCTTCTGTATGACGGAATGATTGTGACCCATTTTTTTTTCTTTCTTCTTTTAAAAATTTAACACAACCAAGGTTAGAATAGCAAAAGAGAGAGAAAAAAAAGGGTTTGCAAGTCATATTATAGCTCAATATAAATACTCATCGTTGTGTAAACGGGGGGAATGAGACTTACAAGAAAAACCCGGGGGTTCATATTCATGAATACGAGGGTTATATATTTTTCAACACATGTGACAAGTGAGAACAAGATTGAAGAGGAGGGAAGGGAATTTTGTTTATTTTTTCTGGTCTTTAAAACGTAGGATTCCTTTTTTGTAAAAAAAAATTTGAGGCAGGTTGTGATTTTTAAATATTTATGAATATAGACTATACAGTAAAATGATCTTCATAAATGTATGGGAGAGAGAGAGAGAATATTTGTATTGTATTATTTATTTTTCTTAAACAAAACTGGTTCCTTGATCCATTCCATGACCAAATAAATTGAGGAAGAGTGTAAAATCATGTTGAATTACATGACCATATAAAACTGTCATCCATATAATGTACACATGACTCAAACTCTATTGGTATTGTAAATGGTTCAGATTTTGTGTGTTGGCTAATAAATTTTAATTAGATACAGTAAGAGGGGTGACTAGTAAAATGGATACTGTGAAGTTATTTAATTGAAACAGACACATTCTACTTGTGATAATAATATGCACATGTTTAATAATATTTATTTACTGTTGTTGCATTTATCTTTCTTCTTTCTTTGCAGTGACAATTTGTACGAGCCTGTAAACCCACCACCTCTCTATGCAACGGGTAGTGGTTACATGAACAAAGATCATGCTGAGACAAGTTCCCTGGATGAACGGATGTCTCGAATGATAGATATCCCCCCAGATATTGAGGTTTGTTTAACATGAACTTGTGACATGGTTTTTCTCTAATTTAGATTAGTCAAATTAATGAGTCCGCGAATGAGAATGCATATAAAATATGTAGAAGAGAAAGCCCCCCTTTTAAAAATAATGGACAATAATCATAATTGGACAGAGATTGTGGAAGGTCTTAATGAACAAATATATTGTATGTAAACACAAATATGTAAAAAAATTTAGAATTTTACCCTTAATCAAGTACAACCTAATTGGTGTGCTCTATATATTTATTATTATAGAACGACAAGTGGGGTATAAACATTATTAAGTTTTGTGTAGCCGTTTCAAAATGCTATTCTTAAAAAAACGACAAGAGTCATATATAAAGATCAAGGGAGCTGCCAAAATCTTGCGTCGGTACAAATGTACTGAGGAAAAGGAATGAAATCTAGATAGAAAATGAGGATTCTTTTTTTACTAACAAATTGACTCTATGAGTCTCATTTTCCAATTTAGTTTTTTCAAGACAGTTATTTATTATGAGTGCAGAGAGAGATGTGTCAAAACAGCTGAAATTAATGAGTCAATTTTTTATTTTTTGAAAACAGATTGTCAATTCAGATGGATTAGATGGATTGGACTTGCCGGAAAATGATATGGGTATTTTTTTAAATATTTAATTAGGTAGTACAAATAATAAAATTAATTTGTAAAAATGTAATTAAATTTTAAAATGAATGTAGGGGTGGATGGAGATCGAGAATGGCGTAGTTTTCATCGTGATCATGATGACTACTCACAACAAGGATCCCAAAAGGCGACATTTACGGCTGGAATTAGGAATAAAGAATTACCAAAATATGGAGAGACTTCTAGTGTTAGACCATTAGCTAATAAAACATTATCATTTTCTCCGGATGTTCCTCCTGATGAAGCATCAATCACAACAGAACAACCAGAACAAGAAGTTCCAACAGTGTCTGATGAATTTTCTGGTGCCAATGAAGAAGTTGCAGAAGCCAGTGGAGGTAAACCAGCAAGTGCATTGGAACAATTAAAAACAAGAGCGGGTCAAATGAAACAACGACTCAGTAAAATATCCTTACCAGTCCGACCAAAATTTAATCGATGGACTGGAATTAAATTAAATAAAAAGAAGAAAAGGAATGGAAAGTCACCACAGGATGAGGATCAAGATCAAAGTGTACCTGATGTCGAGGAAGTTGGTGGCTGGACGCAACCCATGTCTTTGGTACCAGAAACTGAAAGATCTCGTAAAGTTCCTACGACAACCACTACTACTACCAAGACAACTTCTGGCTTACCTTCATTGAGCGACATTGACCGGGATTTCTTCCAAGGGTCAAATACAGAAAATCTAGTCAGTGATGAAGAAGAAAAGGAGGAAGAGGAGGAAGTCAAGGCGGTAAGTGTTGTCCCTGTTAAAGCAGTAGAGGATGTTGAGACTAAAAAACGACAAGAGGATGAAGTGAAGAGACAAAAAGTTGAAGAAAAATTACAAAAGGATGATGAATTAAAGAGACTTCGAGCTGAGGAGAAAGCTCAAAAGGATAAGGAAATGGAGGAATTGAAAAGATTGAAAGAAGAAGTTAGACTTCGTAAAGAAAAGGAACAGGAAGCTATTAAAAAGGCTAAAGAGGAAGAGAGACTAAATAAATTAAAAGAACAAGAAGAACAGAAAAGATTCAAGGCAGAAGAAAAATTGAGAAAGGAAAAAGAAAAATTGGACATGAAAAAACAAATGGATGAAATTAAAAGAGCCAAAGAAGAAAAACTTCGCAAGGCTAAACAAGATCAAGATATTACAGATGAAGCTGACAGAGCTGAAGAAGAAATGCAACAAAATGCTATAGATGATCATTCAATTGAGGATGAAATGGTTGTACAAGGTGTTGACAAAGGATTGTTTAAGAAACCACCAAGAACACCAGAAGAAAAGAAGAGAAAGTTAATTGATATTGATTTTACAAAAAGATTTAAAAGAAGCAAGACACCACCCGGTCGTCCAGAACCACCCAAAATAAAGTTTACGAGAGGTCAATTAACGGGGGACAGTACTAGCAATAAATTGGCTGAGCAATATTCTCAAGAATTACAAAATCGGGAGGAGGAGATGCAACAAGAGGATAGCAGTAAATTGCGAGAACCTCAAATATATATTACTCAACCATCAGTAGAGTCTTCTGACACTGCCTCAGATATTCAACAATCGATTGCTCCACCTCAACCTCAACCTCCAATTAGTAAACCAAAAGAGCCAGTTCAAACTGAGAAGGTGAAAGTTGTTGAGAGAGATGAAGAAGAAGAAGTGGAGGAAGAACCAATTCAAACTCAAACCACTAAATCACAAAAAGGCAAAGAAAATTTGGACAAGTTTGGTAAAAAATTAAAAGGATTTGGTGTCAAATCAAAAGCCATTGCAGCTCAAACATCTAAAAATTTTGGGAAAACTATGAAAGGTCTTGGACATGGAATAAAAGAATTTGGTGTAAATGCGGTACAGGAAGTGAAAGCAAAGCAGGAGGCTATTCGTCAAAAAGAGGCTCAAAGGAAGGCTGAATTAGAAGAAAATTTAGATGATGCTTATGTACCAGCTGTAGAGGAACCACGAAGGCAAACATTTAAATTTAAAAAACAGGAAAGACCATCAACGTCGGCGTCAAATGTTGGAGAAAGTGGTATGGTCATTGAAGAACAGCCTGCCCAATTGAATGTTGTACAAAAAAGTCCAGAGATTCCTCCACGTCCAAGTAGTGGTCGTCGTATTATTGGTCGTAGTAATTCTGCCTCAGCAAGTGATGGGAAGAGATCACAAAGAAAGTTTGAAGATGAGGAGGATAAATTTGTCCATCGTAGTCAACTATTGGGACGAGCAGATCGAGATTGGGAGTCACCCATTGATTTAATTGAAAGTAGAGATGCTTCTGAAGAGCCATTTCATTCTGAGAATGTTTCATCTCATGACTCTCCACCGGGATCCTCGATGGCCTCATCATCTGCCATGATGCATCATGGAAGGGGACGACAAGGAGTTCTTGAAGAGATTGACTCTGATGAATTTTTCCTTCGTGAACGAGGCATCTCCGAAGGTGAAGATGAAGAAGAGGTCAATCGTTTCCTTGTTGAAGAATTACGACAAGCATTTAGGCCAACAATGTCCAATGCCTTGACTGGTTTTGATCTTCCTTCCCCACCTTCCCGACCTGGAAGAAATCCCAAGAAGCCCCCGCGTAAAGAAAAGGCTTCAGTGTCATCAAATAATTTTCAAACTTTTCCACCTGAGAGACCCAAACGAAAACATATTCCTGGATATATTTCTTCATACATTAATGCCAATGCTGATGATGGACATTTTCAAGGGGAAGAGGATGAAGAACAAGGTAAAATTATTGAGGAGGAAGGAGAAGGAATTTCATTTCAAGAGGAGGAGGAAGATGAAGTTCTTCGTCGAGTTAAGGAAGAATTAAGAAAAATTGACCAAGATTTAGAAGAGGATGATGGTCGATACGAGCCTGTGAATGAAGGGGATGAAGGACAAGGACAACCCATTAAACCTCAAAGAAGTCGTCGAAAGAAACCAAAATTACCTCCAGGAAGTCCTCAAACTTTCTACTACAATACAATCGCTGCCAATGAATGGATGAGAGATTTAGAGAATGAAATTGAACCAACTCAGATGGAATTGACACTGGTGGATGACACACAACAAAAACCAGTGGCCCCTAAAAGGGAGAGAGTCAAGAGTGGCAAAAGTGGTGGTAGTAGTAGTCGTCTTGCTCCAGAGATTGATGACAGTGAAATTCATTTTGTGGATGATGAAGAAAATGATGAAACACTGCAAGCCAGTCTCAAAGCCCAAAATCCACCATTAGCACAAGCTGAAAGTGAAGGAAGACTTCAAGATGATGAGGATTTTGATGACACGTTGGATGATGTGGATGAGTCGGGATATGCTGTGGTCCATAAAGATACTCGAAATGAGCCCAAGACATTTCCAAGAAAAAAGAAGAAGCGAAATGGAAGTAGTGGTAGTAGTAAAGGGAATAGTTTGAAAAGACGAAGTATACCACGTCCAGTTGGAAATAATAATAATAATATTTCGGGTAGTACTCCAACTACAAATGGTACCAATGCCATGTTCTTTTCTCTCCCCCGCCACACTCCAAGAACGTTCCATATTGTTCCTCCAACAAGGTCATCATTTATCATGTCATTTTCTATTTTGTTATTTTCAAATGTAATAATTAAAATAAAGTGAGTTAATTTTTGTTTTTTTTATTGTAGACCCCATAGAACTTATTCTACACTACGTCCAAAAAGACCACCACGAACTAAATCAAAATCAAATAAAAATTTAAGTAATGGTCAAGGTACGACGGCGGATTATATACCACCACCATCGTCACCAAATTTAATGGCTCCTCGTCCAACAACTCCAGCTAGTCCCGGATCAAGACATGAAGATCGACCGAGTACAGCCATTGGAATAATGCAGGGAAGACCTTTGCCACCTCCTCCAAGACCTCCAGAGCGTATGAATGATTTAGATCGGGCATCAATTGAGAGACTATGTGATGTTAATATGAGACATTATGTGAATTATGATGATGATGAAGATCCCATTGGAATTGCCCCAGTTCAAGAAGAGTTATGTACTGCTAAAAATATTCCTCTATTAACACAACCTGAGAGTGGGGATAGTGGTGGTCGGGATATAGGAGAGATTGATAGTATTTTAGCCAATAGTGAAATCAATGTTGCAGTCCAGACTGACCCAATTCATGATGAAGATTTTGAATTGAATATTGCTGCTGAGTCATTCGAGGAAGAGGATGAAAGAATTGAACAAAAGAGGTAAACATTTTGTCTCTCTCTTTTACATAATTAAAGTAATTATAATTATTTACAATATTAATTGCATGACTTTGTACTTTTACAAACTAGTCCTATGAAACTCTATTTAAGTGTTAATAACCAAGAAAAAAAGCTTTAGCTTTCTTCAGTGGAGATGTTTCTCCTGCTTTCTCTTTCAGGTGCAATATTATATAAATTTTATATTATAATGTCAGTCTCATCTCTCTCTATTTTATTTGTCTTGTCTCACTAATTCTTGTCAAAGTAATTTCAGAAAATGAGTAAGCAGAGGAAAATTATTTTGTAATGATAATATTGTAAAATGTTTTGACTCTCATTTTATAGAAGTTCTGCCACATATCTACCTTCGTATGATCAACAACGGGACGAACAAATTCCACCACCAATTCCCGACAGACCTAGACATCGAACTGAACAACAACCACCACAACAATTACCACCACCTCAACAACCACAGTCACAGCCCATAGCAGCTCCTCCTGTACCTCCTCAAGTAGTTTTCCCTACAAGTCTTCATTTACATGAATTAGAAGTTGATATTCTCCGTGTCAATGATTTGACTGCTAATATTTTATCTCTTGAACAACTTCGAGCTCCTCATTTAGAAGTGAGTACATCTATATTTATAATGTATGCCTATATAAATTTTTGTATGGATAATTTAATTATTTTTAATTTTTACAGTTAAATTCACTATCGGCAACATCGATACAAAGTAGAGGACCACTCTCTGTACCTTCAATACATTCACCGAATTTATCGGTGGAGAATTTGGACTGTCAAAGATGTGATGCGCCAATTGACCTTGGTTCTTCTATCCCACCACCGTCTTTCTATAATTTGTCCTCTCCATCCCAACAACAACAGCGTACGGCTCCATCCCAATGTACAGAAGAAGACTACCTAAAGGATAATCATTGTGAGTCAACAGAGCAAGAAGAGCTTGATTCTTCATGTCCATGTCCAAATTTGCATGCATCAGTGTCAGTAGAGGAAGAGAGTCAGTCCTCACCTCCGTCTTCTCCTCCTTCTGTTGTTGTTCCAACTACAACCCGGATTTCGTCTGTACCTACAGGAATCTCCCGGACATCAAGTGCGGATCCGGATTTAGAAGACATTGCTCATTTGAGTGTACGATTAGGTAGAGCCCTACTTCGGGTCACTGTTCGATCTCTTCATGCAATGGCCGAGTACGTTGAAATGGCAGCTTCCAATGATCCACACTGTCAGGAACAACAACGAGGGAATATGCAAGTCCTTCTTTGTCTTCTTTTAATTCTTGTAGCTGGTATCATTCTTGTGGGAAGATCAGCATCTGTAGAACCTCGTTGGCAATACTTTTTACCACCAGGAGACATGTAAAATGAATTAATTACACATCTCTCCTCCCTTTACTTACATGCCTCCCCTCACATAATACAGAAAATCTTTTATTATACTCTTAAATATAATATAATTACACTAAAAAAATTCTTTTAGATTCACAAACATGTGCAATTTTCATAAATATGACAAAATATCTATTTTAATGCTTTTCCTCTGTTATAGTCGAAAACTTGAGAAATATACTTTGTTGACTATTTAGTTTATTATTAACTTGTTGTTTAGCACACTGACTAAAAGAGAGAAATGGATAGACCAGTGTGGCAAAATTAAGTTTAGTGCAAAAACGTTTGGCAGCCAGAGTTAACTTACAACAAGGAATGTTGTTTTTGTAAATCTAAATTATATTAATTTATTAGTCTCAAATCTTTCCTGCAATGAGTTTGACTAACTTGCAGAATCCTAATTAGAAAGTGATTTTATCTCTCTCTGTATAGAAGAAGAGTGACTTGTTCTGAAACATTTAATGACTGTTTTATTTGACATAAATTCGGAGATGGATTGTATTAATAATTTAAAATACTAGAAATAAATTGAGATTGTATTTATCCATAAGTGTAAGCGTATAATAATATTATATTCAACGAATCATATCTTCAAAAGCGCAATGTAAAAGTTATAAACTTGAATAAAATACATCACAATTCTGGGTAAAATATTTTATTGTGCAATTCTTGGTACTGTACTATAATTTTTGAAGAGATTTTTTCCATATTATATTTATTTTGACTTTCCATAAATGAAACTTAGACTAGGAATAAAAGTCACCAAAGAATATCACGTAGAACTTTGTGCACTTATAGTTCAAAAATTACTTACTATCTAATTTTGTACGTTTTTAACATCATCACAAAAACTTAAGTTTTTGTAAGGTATAAAAATGTATAAATTGTATAATTATACATTCATATCACAAGATATATAACCACTGCCAGTGGCCCTGGTTATTCACCAGTATTTACATAATTATCGCTGCGTACTTAAAGCAAGAAATAAGCGTACAATTTAATTAATAATCATCAATGAGAATTTCTCATTGAGAAACAATACGACAAAATAAATAATTAATTAATTTGAACGATAAATATCTTCTAGTTCTTTCGTCATGAGATGATTGAATTTATCAAAAATTGGCAAAAGTTTCTTTTCTGACTTCTTGTTGTTGACGATCCAGGCATGAGACTGTAATCCATTAAGTGTCAATCTTTGTTTAGGGTCATCCACAAGAATCTGCAAAAAAATACAAATGACATCATTTTTACATGTATTCAGGGACACTAAATGAACATGTGCATGAATATACAGCAAAATGTACCCTTTGAATAAAATTACGGGCCAACGGAGAGACCCATGGTGGAAAACGAAAGTCCAGAGCTCGAATTTTTTCCATCGTTAATGATCGACCATCCGATTGAAATGGAGGACTACCAACTAAGCTAAAAATTAAAGGTAATTTTAAATACAAATGAAAAGACAAAATTACACGTCTATAAAATTTATAGTATAAATACACTCACAACTCATAGCAAAGCACGCCTATAGTCCATAAATCGACCTGATGGAAAGAGATTCAATTTCAATTAGTTAGCAATTAGAATGGATTACGCTGTGATTGAGAAATGTTGACTGTACGTTCTTACTGATTTGTCGTATGTTTTATGATTGACCATCTCTGGAGACAAATAGTCCAGTGTCCCACACATTGTTTTCCTTCTGTTGCTCCTCCTTTAAATAAAAGAGAAATAATACAAATTCATTCATAGAATCTACATAATGACTCGTTCAATATTCTCCAAATTCATGGTTACAGAGGAGACCAAGGAAAAAAGCTTCATACAATTATTTGCATAACTGATAAGGTTGTAAATTTAAATAAAGCATTTGAATTTTACTTACGTGCTAGAACTACCAGAAGTTTTTGTGGACCAACCAAAATCTGCCATTTTAATTTCGCCATAATAGCCCAACAGTAAATTCTCTGGCTTAATATCACGATGAATAATATTCTTGGAATGCAAATATCTCAATGCATCCGCAACCTGATCGGCGTAAGTGGCAGCTCTAAAAAAAGAAACACAACAGGCACAAAAGAATTAGAATAAATATAAAATAGTGTCCTATGTATAAATTATATATTACTTTTCTTCAGAGAATCTCATTTCTGGTTCATTTTGAAGAGCACTGAAAACATCTCCACCGGGTGCAAATTCCAAGACATAAACAATTTTATCTTGATCGTGAAATGCCCCATGCATGCGAATAATATTTGGATGTCTGAAAATGATAACCAAAATATTTTAGATTTGTCCAGTGTCATTTAAATCTTAATGGCTTTATGTACTTACTCCAAGGCCATATGAATTTCCGTTTCTTGGTTAATTTGCTCCTCCATTTTTTCCTTCACGACTTGTTTTGCAAAAATAACTTTTAATGCAACAATGAACTTTTCTTTTTTGGTCCTTGCCAAGTAGACATGACCAAATCGACCATCTCCCAACGGCTTCCCAATTTCAAAATCATCCTTTATCGTCCACTGAGACCTGGAAGGGTCATTAGTACTCATTAGCAATGCTAATTTAGCATAATAAAGTCAAAGCATGATAAAAATAATTTATTATCATTATTTAGTAGAATAAATGAAATTGATTACTTACCAAGGTTTTGGGGGATCTGGACCAACTTTTCTCGGATCAAAACAATCACTAAATATTTCTTCGGTAACTTTGAGGGATAGAAAGGAAATTGATGAATCACTGACAGTCGTTTCCGCAGAAGTCTCAAACGTAGAATATGATATGTTTGAATTAAGCAAATCAGCTGTATCGCATGACATGATTATTTAATTAATTAGACGAAAAGACACTGAAAACTTTAGTTAAATAAAAGTGACTTTTATAAAATCACAAATTCTACTCCCAACTCTACTCCCGACGAATAAGAAGTCCTTGCCTTTATCGTAATACATTAGACACTCTATGACGGAGTAGAGTTTAAGTCGAGTTTGTGATTTTATAAAACTCCCTAAAAACTAAGAAGAAAACTAAGAGTAAGCTAAGGTGAACAAAGCGAACATAGAAACAAATTCAATGGTTTCACGAGGGAAGTTTAATTCTCCACGTGATTCTAAAAAAGTCGAAACAAAACAATTTCAGTCTTCATTATTTGATATTAATTCATAATTGTGGATTATTGTTGAATTCAATCATCAGATTAGTGACACAATGGTGAAATCTAAGACAGTATCTGGTCGCTTTTGGAAAGAACCAAAGACGAGGTATATATTTTATTTATTATGTTCAATATTAAATTAAAAATTCTTTTTAAAATTAAAAATACAAAGTCTGATACCATGTACCAGTCTCGTAATTTATATAAAAATTAAAATGAAGTGTTTGTTTGTGACATTATTTCATACAGAGCTTCTAGCATTAGAAAACATAAAAGAGACACTGTAGACAAAAAGAAAAAAGAGCGTTCGGACAAGCAGAGGGTCAAGGAAATGTCAGAAAGTTTAAGACATGGAATTTCCGAGAAAGCAAGACTGGAACGTGAAAGGAGAGAGGAAGCAAAGAAGATAAAAGAGGAAAATATTAGAAAATCAGAAGTTGTGCAAAAGGCAAGTCATATTACTTAAATAATGATAAATTTTACTTTGAAATGTACTAAATGACGTGAATAGTTTAATTTAAATATAATTCAACCACTTTGAAATATATATTCCAGGTGCATTGTTCATTTTATAAACTTTATTTTTGTTTTAATACAGATTACCGATACAAGGAAGATTAAAAGAATGAAAAAGAAGCAATTAAGACAAATTCAGAAGAGAGATACAACAGTGGTAGATACATCTAAATGATAGTTTAATCGACTCGTATTTCGTATTATATCATTGTTACTTTTCATGTTACATAAATAAAACGTTCCTTTTATTTTCTAACTTATACAATATTGTCCATTTTGTCTTTTTTTTACTTGAAGTTATCACAATTTTTGCAAACGAAGCACTATGCATATTGGAGACATAGAAAAGTAATTTTGCAATTTCTTGCCAGTCTTTCGTGGGTTGTCGCTGAGGAAGGTTGTCTGAAAAATCATGTGCGAAGAATTCAAACGACAGCGTGTTCAAAATAAATTTAAATTCCATGTTTTCGTCGTCTCTTTTTCCTGAAAGTGAGTGACAATGTGTCATTTTAATACTTAATACCAAAATAGCACAGTATACGTTATACGTGTACTATTGTACTTAAAGTCTCAGCATTGTCATTATTAAATCTGAACATTATTACAACAACAAATGTCATCAATAATACCGGGTTACTAACACTGGTTAAATAAGTTTATGTGGATTAAAATAAGGTGCATAGTGTCACTACTATATTTATTGAATGTACATCTCACAAAAATAAAACTTCAAGCTGAAATCGTTAAAAGTCTTGAAGAAGTTTTGTAGTGTAGATTTTGTGTTTCAAAATATTAGTAGTTGTCCAATTTCCATCATGAGTGCCAAATGTCAAGGACCCCGAAAGTTTTATCAATTACCTGAAACACCTCCTGTTTCAGAATGTGGTGGTCATTGTAAAGAAGATGATTTTTTGTCATCAGGAAGATCCACCAAGAAATTTCGGTAAAAATCTTCATTTAAATTGTGCAATACTTTTTGTAAATGCACTTTACTGTAATATTTTATTATTGTACAATTGAATCTTACTCACTTTGTAATTTTGTTTAGGTCAAAATCAGCACATTTTCGGGGTTCTACAAGATCACTTATGCAAATGATTGACCATCACATAATTGGAAGAGACATTATGTTTCAAGGACCATTCGGTAAATTTATAGACCTATATAATAATCATATTAAATTCATATAAGCAGAGTTAATAAAATGAATTTCATTCTATTAACTCTGATATAAGTATGAATGATCTCTAAATGATCTTTACAAATTTTGTTTCATGTTACCTATAAAATCTAACGATTGTGTTTTGATGTTTTTTTCAGGACCAAGGCGATGTAAGATGATCATTTTTGTTTATTTCTTTGCTTTTACGAACCATGTTAAATTCTTTTCATAAGCTTTATAAATAACTGGCTGTGAAATGCATGTATTGTTCATCGTATTTACGATTTCATACATCATAAAGCATTATGAATTGTTACAGACTCGGATATTATGATCGTAGTTTATTTACCAGGTAATATAATTTTTTATAGCAACAAGACAATCATATTTCCACATTAGTCCATAGTTCTATTGATATCATTGAACATTCAGTTATTGCAACTGGACAACGTTTCATGCATCCTCATATATAAACATTTATTTACATTTGTCTCAACATGGTGATTGCACTTTCATGTTGTTGGTGAAATGGTTTATTAGCGAAATATATATAAAAATGAGATACCCACACCACTGTACGAATATACTATTTTTTTATCAGTATGCGAGGCAGACGGTCAAATTGATATCTTGGTTATGCTGAAATTATAGTTGATTATTTTTGACAACATCAGTAATGTACTTATAGGGTAATAGGTAATAGAGTACAAAAAACTCGTACTATGGACATTGTTTTTCTGCCTAATCATAAGTTCTGTCAAAATCGTCCCAGTTTTTGTTTTGTTTTCTACTAGATATTCAGGAAGGTGAATTTTGTAGGGTTTATGTTTGTCTTTATAGTTCAACTACTCACTAAAATGAGAGGCTGGTTAGTATTATGGCCAAGTCAAAAAAGTAGTGTTAAAGGAATTTTTAAAAAATGTTTAATTAAAAGTACATGGGTCTCTTGAGTCAAGAGTCTTGACATTTCTTCCCAGCAGTAATATTTATTTTTGCAAAAAAAAATAATTTTGAAATCAAGTATGTAAACAGAAACTGCATCAGTATAAAAAGAAATGTCAGGCCACTTTAAGTTTATTACGTCTTGTTTTACTTACCAGGCGTCTTAGTCATGCTCAAGCTTAGCTACAAGTTCTTATTTCAAGGAACAATAATAGCAAGATGTTTTTCGTGTATCTTATAATAAATAAATATGTACCTAATGTATACACAGTAGTGCGTGGTACACTAAGCAGTGTGTATAAATATGCCTTTATTTTTTATTCCCTTTTTCAGTTGGAGATGTACAATTTGACAAGTATAGAATGGTTCCCATTTCTTAGCTTTTTCTCATGTAAATATATGTAGCTTTGTAAATACAGAGATGTGGTGTGGTAGGTCACCTCCATAACTTTCATTTTTGACATTTGGCATTCTACTGTCTCATGAATTTTTACGAGAGAGAGAGAGAGACTATTGCGACTCTGGAAGTTTTTCTCCATTATGGAAATCGGGTCAACAGTCATCCAGAGGACAGTCAAGAGTCGAATAATTTCATATGGTATACATTCAATTGCACTGGACTGTAAAGAGAAAACAAGATGATTGTTTGTAATTTTTTGCTAAACTAATGGTATTTATGATTTGGAAATGAATAGATGAATGGTTTATTTGTCATGGAGGTGATAGGCCTTGAATTCCTAGGTCTAGGGTATGTATTTAGGTACATTGAATTAGATATGGAATTTTTCCACCAAGTAAATGTCGATAATTTTCCTCCGTTTAGAAAGGTTCTACATTTATATCATGTAGACATGGTAGAATTTACCCGGATTTTTTCATTAAATGCTACTACAGCAGATGATGATGCCTTGTTCTACTTGGCTGATTACTGTTGGCCATAGTCATTTATTTACTTTACTGGCGTTTTGGACTCCTATTACGTCGCACATGTTGAAAAAAAGGGGATTCAAGAGAAGCCCTAGTAGTATTACTCTTTTACTTTAGGAAATCCCTATAGACTTTATAACTAATCACTAATTTTTGTTCTATTTTCTTGCAATTTACACAATGTGTACAGGGAATACATAGGGTGATGAAAGATATTAGTGTACGCTTTAAGTCATGACTCATTTATTTCGTTGGGGAAAGGTCAGGGTCATTCATTTCTCAGTAAATCTCATTAAAATTTGTCATCCGTAATTCGTCTCATCTGGGAGTATTTTTTTGTGTTTGACCTCGTAGCTTCTTTGCTATATGTACTGACACATTTGACTGGTCAACTTTTATGACCAGAATTGAATGGACCATTATAAAGATTTCTAATTGAAAACAATAAGTACTTCGGGGGAAATTGATAATTCAGTCAAAATATCAGGTGTATGTTAAAACAATAGGGTCATTAGGTCATGAATCTTGATGTAATAGTCAAACTTCGTCGTAAGAATCCCCCCTCTCTCTCTTTCAAATTTAACAAGACCGAGTGGCATGATTTTTGGCACCGTCAACTTCATGGAAATATCTTCATGCACCCTCTACTACATAGTGAGGCATGAGGCCGTTTAATAGATGATCAGAGGAGCGTGATTAGGATCATTTGTGCTCAATGACGCTCTTCTTTATTCATCAGTCAGAACAAAATTACAAAATTGATTATATACAAGTAATGACAAGTATGAAGTAGAAGGAAAAGGGATTTTGGGGAACAACTCAATGTCAATCATCAATAATTTTTTTTTTCGAGAATGGACTGAACTTTTTCGTCAAGTGAGCTCCTTCATGTAAGAATACTTAAGTGATGGTAATTTCGAGATGCATTCTCCGTATTATAAAATGCTAAGAGAGATTACTTATGAAGGAAATGTTCAGTTGTACATATTTAATTTAATATTTATAAGGGTATACAAAGTATAAACTCGTATTCTAATTTTATGATTAGTTTTTTACTTTGTGTAGGTCAGAAAAAAAGCATGTTGATGTAACGAAACGTTATTGTAGAGTTAAGTTTAAGTGCATCGAATACAAATTACTTGTTGCATGTATACTTCCCATTTTTTTGACACGGGTTAAAATACAAGGAAAGATTATCTCTTGTCTATGACAAAATAATGAATTTTTTCTCTCTCTTGAACCTAGAGCGTAGAAAGTTTTAAAAGGATTGCACAACTTTGAATCTTCTTCATTTCATCTAATTATATAAAGTTGAAAGGAAACATTTTGGATACACTTAGAGAACAATGTTCAATGCCTTGAGTAAAGTTGAGTATGAAATGCATCTTTTTAATTAGAATTTTTGTACTGACTTCACCTTACGGTGATATAGCAGCTGACTATGCTTTAAAAAAAATTGGACAGATTTTATACAAATTTTTGTGTGTATACCCAGTTACACTATTATTAAAGGGGAGGATGAAATCATCCAGAACAATGTCATCAATAGAGTACTGTTTAGTAAAGTATACAGTTAAGGTGTACAGATGCATCTTTTCTTCGTCCGTCATCAAGTCAGTAGTCGGGAAGATATGCGAGTTAGGATTTAAAAGATTTAAGTAAGGTTTAAATGGCGTCAGTCAACTACCTACTTTGTGTAATCTTTTCCAATTCGATGAAACACAGTGGGGAAGGAAAAGACAAAAAAATAACAACTGCTTATTCAACTACAACACGAAGAAAATGTGTAGATGCACACACATTCCTTCTTTTCAGTTATCTATATCTATATGTGTGTGCTATTTTGAGCCAGTATTTTGGAAATGGAAGCATAGAATGGTGTAATAATCCTACAGTGAAGCCCCTTGTACTTGTTTCTAAATTACTTGATGAAAATGAATAAATAGACTAACCTTACATTATGTGTCTCTCGAGGGTTGAGTATATTATTATTTTTTGTTGAGAAAATAACATGCAGAAAAATAACGTTATTTTTATTTTTTCAGACCTATGTATAATAATGTAGAGTGGATAGTATAAAGAATGTATTTAATTTTTTCAATGTCAAAAGAAAGTATTGCTACATGTTAAATTGAAGTATGATGAATATCTTATTCATAAAGCTTTTAATTGTGTTACACTAAGGCGGGTAATGTCACTAATACAGCAATAATTTTGCATGCATTTTAATACCATGGGAAAAAATACAGGGCGTTTTTTTGTAGATAGTCCTCTTTGATGCGTTCATCATGTGAAATTTGAGACGGACAGGTTGGCTGAACTTTTATAAACTGAGAGTGTCTACGTTTTTATGTCGATATTCTTTTGACAAGAGTAAATTACATTTTGTATAATATACAATTTATGATACATGTATAATAAACTGGTATAAGCACACTAATCAAATCCGAAATCTTGTCTTACCCTATGCTGTCTACAAGCCAAAATCAAGCTGTCTAGCGTCTAACTTACGTTAGTCATGGATCATCGTTGTTTACATGAGAAGTTTATCTTTATGCTATATGGCAGAAAAATTGAACATGTTATTTATATTAAAAGTGGTAGATAAAAATCTTGACTTGTTTTATATAAAATGATTATTATTACAAAGTCAAGTTTTATTAATATTAATGACTCATCCACTTGGAGATCATGTATGTATGTAGTAGGTAGATGATACGTTCATTCATAGCATAGCAGGTCATACTAGAATGTACTTTAAAATATAAATTTATTCTGTTCATCTCTTAATGTGTTTTCACTTTTACCACTAATACACATGGAGTATATTAAGGAGACAAGATATTTATGCAAATTCAATAGATTTGGGATATGAAAGTGAAAGGATACAATAATTTGGGAATCATGGCAAACGTCCTGTCAGGAAGAAGTCTCTCTATAACATTAATGGGGTAACCCTCAGAGTATGAGCGTATATATGGAGGTCGGCAACAATTATCTCACAGTCAATGCCGTCACAATAATTATTTAGTATAAATTTAATTAAAAAAATATCATCTTTTGAACAGTTTTTTCTTGCTTTTTAAACAAAAAAAAAATGTTTAAAGTTTTATTGAAAATGTGTCAGGTGTAGGTCATCATTGTTTTGAGTGTTTGTATAAAGTGAAAAATGACTTTTGCAAGTAATTTTCCAAACTCTTTGATTGTCAACAACTAGTTTATTACGGATTTATGTGGACTTGACTACGTCAGTTTGTACAGTGTCTTGTCATTTGGGATTTTTTTTTATTTTTCACTGGCCATAGTCAAGTTATATATATTGTAAACATAAAATATTTGCATAAAATATACAAGAGCAATTTGTTAAATTTAAAGTACAGAGGAATGCATAAATAATGATTTTTATAGAGTATGAGAACGAACGGCATCCAGATATTAGTATTGTAGTGTTTTGCATTGAGCTTTGCAATAATTTTACGATTAGTGATGAACAAGTTAAAAATGAAATGTGTCTACATATTATAATCAAGCAGAGAGGGACAGATTGTAAATACGTAGTTCATAAGGTTACATTCTTAATTGTCAAGATGTCAAACTACAAACACAGGGGAGTGACGAAATGACTTTGAGCCTTATCAATTTTCAACCTCTATTTCATGTAATGTGTAGGACAAGAGAGAGAGAGAGAGACGTTATTGGTTTTAGGTTTTAAGAGTTAGTGACACCAATGAATATCTCATATAACGCAGTTAGTTGACTTCTCTCTTTTCTCTGATCATACTTACAACATTACTCAATGTATAACGCTTGTGTGTTGAATGATTTTAGTTCATGTTTCTTACATCCGATGAAGCATGAAAAATGATAACCCACAATCAGAGAGCATAATGACACAGGTCATTTATTTTTAAAACAAAAATCATATTTGCAGAGTATTGTGTACGTCACATTAAAAAAAATATGATGTGCAGTACTTTTGAGTATGAGAAAGAGAGACTTTGTAGAGAGGAAAAATTAAAAATTTAAATTCCTTGGATAAAATTTTGATGCTGACAAAGTCAATGTCTGAGTTGGCTCTTTTGGCTCGTTTTTTTTGTCAAGGACTATTTTGGAATAATAATAAAGATACGTTAAACAGTATTTACGTCGTTAGAGAAAAGAAAAAGGATAATAATACATACACTTTTTTAAATGTTCTTGTTATGATCACATTTTTGTTTGCTATTCTTCACTTTCTAAACTGTATCTTGTAACTCAATACTAAGTAACTATAGTTGTCAAGTAGTTAATTAAATTAAGTTAATTTTATGAGGAAATAACATTTCATACACTTGTTTGGTTTTTTTTGTCAGTCTAACAATAATTAAGAGAGTTTATTGTAAAAAGTTAAATGTAAATGTTCTATTGCATGTTGTTATTTGTTGTTGTTGTCTGTTTGCTAGTGGTACTTGTGAGATAAGATGACACATTTGGTTATTTTTCTCTCACGTTGGCGTTCATAGAGTTAACTGAATACAATAAAAAAATTTATATGAATTTATATGAATACTATTTTAATAGTTGTTGAATAAAATTGAGAGGTGTATCTTGATGTTGTGTCATGTCATGACTATTATAAAGTGGCCGTTGTGACAAATATATTCAGTCAATATTATTGACTCAATATGGATGAATATATCATATTTATAAATAAAATTGTACAAAGTATTTTGGTAGGTTGATGTTATGTTGAATTATGCTCGTACTTATAAAGTTTTGAATTAAAAATAAATTTTGTATGGCTTAATTTATACATGGAAAAATACTGATTTAATTATTTAATTTTTTTACAATGTTCTTGTTTGTCATCGATTCTAGGTGTGTACATGGATCATACAGCATCTGGCCAGCCTTTACGATGTATTGAGGGTTTCATTTCAGATCATGTCTTGTCCTATTATGGTAATACACACACTACGACAACTCTAACGTCTTCTCAAACAACGTACTATAGGTATGCTCGATTTTAACATAATTATATAATGGGGAAGGGGTAATACTGTAATACTGTGTAGTCAACTTATCTTTGTGCTGTTATTGTTTATAATTTTGATTAGGGATATATTTTTTTATATGTAGAGTATTTGTGTATATGTATGAGTTGTACGTTAATATATTTTGTCAAGTATGTGACACATTAATGTTGTGCATATTGAAAGTGGGCTACTACTTGAATGATAAAATGATATTTACTTTTATTTTTTTTGATGACGATGAAGGCACGAGGCAAAGGATATTGTAAGAAATTCGGTTGGAGCATCTGAGCATGATGTTGTCATCTTTTGTGGATCGGGGGCCACGACGGCTGTACATAAATTGGTTCAAGCTCTTACTAGCGATAGAGACGCACTGAAGCCGGTAGTATTTGTTGGTCCTTATGAACATCATTCTAATTTTTTGCCTTGGAGAGATGTTGGAGCTAAGGTTAGATTGGCAAACTAAATATTTTCTCTTGCCTTTCTTTACACACATTATAAATATCACAGTGTATGTACAAATCTCTACTTCTTGTGCACAATGACACACTTTGAAAAGTATTTTACTTGTAAAATCGATTGAGGAACTTTTTTTTTCTGTGTGTTGAGTTGTTTAGTACTCTGAGAATGAAAATGTGTGTCCTTGTAGAAAAAGAGTGAAATATTTGCTGCATACTGAAAAAGATGATCAAAAATTTAAATTTAAATTGTAAATGATTTCATGATGTATTTTTTATTATGTATATTTATTTAGATGGTGTATATTCCAGAGACTAAGGATGGGTTATTTGATATAGAATTCTTGGAAAAAAGTCTACAAGATGCTGTGGCTGATGAGGATAATAAGGGTCGTCGCCTTATTGGTTGTTTCTCAATTGCCTCAAATATCACTGGAGTTGTTACGGATGATGTGGCATTGACTATTTTAATGCATAAGTATAATGGATTGGCATTCTTTGATTATTCTGCGGCAGCCGCCCATGTACAAATTGTGATGAATCCTGTAGTAACTTCTGAAGGAGAAGAAGGTTTTGCTAAAAAAGATGCACTTTATTTTTCTGGACATAAATTTGTTGGAGGTCCTCAGACTCCAGGTACGTATTATATAATAAATAATTAAATTACATATGTAATTTAATTAATTTATCTGTAAGTTCTTCTAGATGTGCATACACTAGCCATTCAATGAAGAAAATACATTGTCTATAATTTTAACTACGAACGTATTTTTGTAGGGGTACTTGTGGCAAAGAATACAATTTTTGAAAATGCTGCTCCCCATGGGGCTGGTGGAGGATCAGTATTTTTTGTGGTAAAATATTTTTGTACTTTTAAATTGAATTGATTAACGTAGTTGGACATTTACTGATGTGTGAATTTTTAATTATTGTAGACTGCTGATTCTCATCGATATTTGAAAGTAAGGGGTTAATTTAGACTTTTTATGTGTTTCAAGGGCAGATGAAACTTAATGTTCATCCTCTAAATTATGGTTATGTAAAGCACGATAATAATAATTATTTTTATTCGCGTCATTTTCAGAACACGGAGTATCGAGAAGAAGGCGGAACACCAGGTTAGTTTATTTTTCCTTTCGTGTCCTGTAAAATGATTTAAAATATAATATAATGTGGTTATATTTAAGGGTAATGTAAAACAATGGAGAGAGTTAATGACAAAAAAATGGTTGTGTCATGTGTAACAATGATAATATGAAGATGAAATTGTAGGGTTATCTGTATGCAGTGTATTTATCGAGTGTGGTCAACCTCTCTGACTTGTGTCTTTATAGATTTTTAGTAATTTTTTTTTCTGTAATTCAAAAGCAATTGTGGAGTCTATTCGACTAGGCCTAGTATTCCGTCTCAAGGATACAGTTGGAAGTCACAACATTGTATCTCAAGAAGCCATGTACACCAAGTAAGTATCTTCTGATATAAATTTTTTGCTTTTATTGTCTATAAGGAAAGGGTTAGATGATTTTAAAAAACTCAAAATTGAAGTATGTGTAAGCCAAATGTAAATAAGACACGAAAAGTTTCCGTGACTTTATTTATATTTTTTCCTCTCCCTCTCTCTACGTTAAGGAAAGCGATTGAGGAGTGGCAAAGTACCCCAGAAATAAAAATCTTGGGACCGCAAGAATATCCAAGACTACCGATTATTTCTTTTCTTGTTGAACATCCTGAAACTGTAAGACTTTATCTAATCCCTATATTTTATTGATGAACATGGAATTTTTCTCTTTGTGTGTACTACTACGTATTAATATATTGAGAGCAAGAAAATTTGATGAATAATAATATTTAAGAACTTTATATTGACACTAGACTATTTTTTTCCACATCTTTTTTTAGCACTACTATCTACATCACAATTACGTTGTAGCCCTCTTGAATGATTTATTTGGTATTCAAGCCAGGGGTGGCTGTGCTTGTGCTGGACCATATGGTCAAGATTTGTTGGGTATAAATCTTGAATTGGCTCATGAATATGAAAATTTATTGCTGGAGGACAGGTGAGGTTTTATTGTGGGACAAGAATTATTTTCTTATTGTAAAATTTAAATTATAATATATTTTAAGTAATTTCTTGTATGATTAGCCTACCTAATTGTCTGTAATCATAATTATTTTCAATTTTATGTCTGCGGCAATGCCTATTTTTAAAATAGAGTAAAACTATAATTGATGGTAGGATGCAGAAGTACAACTACTTATAAAGCGTCTCATATTATGCTGACGCAAATGCTTTAAAAAGCAAAAGTTATACTTACATATAAAAGTTATAATTTAGGTAGTACCTACACCTAGTAGGTACCATATTATTAAATAAAATTATTGTTCTACATTGTTAGAAATTAGATATTTTTCTTCCTTTAATTGAATGTACTTTGGATATTGCTTTTGGATTATGTCTTGTTACACAGCTGTATTTTGTTACGTATTTAATATTTATTTTTCTATTAATAGCTCATGTACTTATGAAAATATATGTAAATTGATTACAGCCGACTTGACCGAGAACATTTGAGACGCTATCAAGAAGGTTCACCCTATGAAATATTTCGTCCAGGTATTGAATTCATACAAAAGCTAATACTACTGTCATTGATTATTTTTTCTTGTGTCTTTCTCATATGACTTGAACTGGAGACTTTTATAATTTTATGTCTTAGGATTCACTAGGATTTCAATCCCTTTCTACGCATCCATGGCAGAGGCTGAATTTGTGATAGAAGCAGTACGGTTGGTTGCAAAACATGGATGGAAGTTACTACCCTTGTATGCATTTAATCCCGAAACAGGAGAGTTTCATCATCATGCAAATCATGTACACTGATATTCCTGACTTGTATATATTATTAAAATAATTTGAAAATAATAATGGAAATATACTATATCATGTATAGTGACTAAAATTGTTTATAATTTTTTCAGATGTTACATCATAGGAAGTGGTTAAGTTGGGCATCCTTTGATTCTGAGGGAATTCGTTGTAAGGAGAGAGTGAGGAACAATAGCGAGGACTGCGTAAATTATAAAGAATGTATAGAACAAGCAAAAAATATTTTGTCAAATGCTTATGGTGTAAGTACAGTGTTATTATTTCTTGACTTTATTTTTCTCAGTATCTAATTTCACATTGATTGAGTGTTTTTGTTTGGAATTTGCATATTTCCGTTTTGTCAAATAATATGCAGCTACTTATGTCATTTTAATGTGTGGTATTTTTTATGTCTTGTTATAACAGATGACCAGAAAACGGACGCTGCCAGACCAATCACTTTTATTTGATAGCAAACATTTAAGACTTAAATGGTTCCTCTTACCATCTGAAGCAGAAAGGTTATTGAGTATGGATGATGCGAGTCGTTCCACTTCCAACATCAAAAGTTCACAGCCATTTATTGTCCGAACATACAGTTGTAGTAAGGAAGAGGATGAGGATTCAGCTATGAAACCAATAATGTCTTCACCAAGTGCTCTAAGTGTACCTAAACAACTTTTAAAATCTTGTTGGAGTTTAGAACATATTCTCAAGATATCTCCTAATGTTGCTACAGATCAAGAGAATCAAAATGAGAACAGTACGGGGAGTGAATTAAATGTGTCAAGTAATGACACAGAAAGTGATACTGAATTTCAGTTACATGGTGCTGATGTTTTGGGTACAACTGTCGTGGGTCCTTCTATTTGTTTTTCAGTGGAGACAAATGTCTCTCCAAGTCCATCTGTTTCTAGACTCTGTCTTGGTAATGACGAACCAGTCATTGATCCTGGTTCTACATTCAATGGTGCCGGAGACAATTCTCCATTGAAAGATTCTAGAAAGTGTTCAAAGTTTGAAAACTATCGTGGAATTTCTATATCCAGTGACAATGCTACTGATGAGACTTGTTTTTCTTCGTCTGCAATACATGAATCATGTAGTGCTAATAAGACTACATATATGCAAACGTCATACGCTTACTCTAATTTAAATGGTAGTGGAATACAGAATAGTTATTCGAATGGACAGTCCTCATTAATAGCTCAAAGTTCTGAAAATTCTTATCAACAACAACAATGGTATGCTACGTCTCCAGTTCCTCCTTGTGATAATGGAATGTTTTACAATCAACAACAATATATTTCACCACCATCTCCGCTTCCAACTTATGTTGGAAATGAGACAGTGAACAATGGACAAAATTCTTCTTCTTCTTATACCACACAACTGAATCCTTCATTTGGACAGAATTGCTACAATGCGGACTCAAATTGTTTTAATTATACAGCGTCTCCAACTAATTGTCCAAGTCCTAATCCAATGCAGAATAATTACAATTATAGTGATCAGTCCATGGTGAATACACAAATGAATGGATATAGTAATACGAACATGGTAGGTCAACAACAACAAGGTTATATTTGTGCGCAACAACAACAACCATCTCCAAATATTATGTACTCCACTAATAATTATCCTGTGAATCAAGTATATAATTCTTGTAATAATCCTCAAATAATGAATAGTCCTACAACGACTGTATCCAACAATCAATGGTCACAAAATATCAATACTGGAACTCAAATGATTACTCAAAATCAAGGACCTCCTCAAACATTGAATACATTCTCACCTGCAATATCTCCAGGGTTTGATGGTAACATTGGGAATAATGGGTCTTATCCAACGTCACCGATGGGTCCACAAATGGTCAACTCATGGAATCAAAGTCCGGGATGTAATAATTTAACACAAGAACAACAACAACAAAAAGCAGCAACCGAAGTTTCTGAAGTGATTCAAACAGCTTTAACTGGGGATGCCATGAGAAGGGTTACGAATGAGCTCGCAAATGAATTAAAGTCTGAGATTCGTGGAATGATTACGCAAGTTGAACAGGGTATGGATCCTGAGGGAATACGAGAACGCGCAAATAGTTTTACAGCAAAAGATAGAAAAGTGGATGAACTAAGGGCACGAGCAAGAACTTTGAGTGGTCAAGTCTTAAACGGTGTTTTCAGAAAAAATTTGTCACTTGAAGAGTCAAGTCCACCTCGGGAGCTTTTTAGTGAGGCAAGAAAAAGTCTGAGTGACATCAAAATAAATCAAAAGACTAAAACTACTACAAAAAATGAGACTAATGTAGATATAACTAGTGTAAAAAAGGAAGTTTTAACATCTTCAGACGGAGTTACAAATGAATTGAAACATGATTGTTGCTCTATTGATTTGGATAAATCTATGACCTGTAGTTCAAAAGGTACAGAAAATGCTGGTGCTTGTAAAGGGTCAAAAGTATCTCAAGACAAGGCTAATGGGAGTGGAGAAGAGAGTAAAATTCCCTATGCAAAATGGCATTGTCCTCCCAAATATATAGTGAAGAATACTTTGAAAGTAAGTACACAGATGATGTGTTTCTGATTTATGAGTTAAAAGAATTTCAACAATATTTTGTATTTTTACAGGCTCTAAAGCAATTTTCAATGATTGAGAATGGGGATAGGGTGTTAGTCTGGTATGTTTTTTGACTTTGTTTTTTTTTAATGAATTGACTTTATACTATAGATTCAGTATAGATTATAAAATACAGTAAAATGTAATAAGGCAATGTATGAAATTTGTATAGTTTGTCTGGAGGAAAAGATTCCCTTTCCCTGCTGCATACCATGAAGCAAGTTCAATATAATTTGGCAAAACGTGGAGTATCTTTCACTTTTGGTGCCATCACTGTGGACCCTGGGAGTACATCTTATGATCCAAGACCCCTTATACCCTACTTGAAAGCTCTTGGCGTGCCATATTTTTATGAAGAACAAGGAATAATGCCAACTGCCCTTGATAAAGGATCCGTAGAAGTAGAATCTATTTGTAGTTTTTGTAGTCGATTAAAACGGGGACGTATTTATGCCTGTGCAAGAAAAAACAACTATAATGTCATTGCCTTGGGTCAACATCTGGATGACTTGACAGAAAGTTTTTTGATGTCAATATTTCATAACGGACTACTGCGTACTATGAAAGCATCTTACAGTGTCAAGTAATACTTTCATTTTTTGTAATATGTAGTAGTAGTTGTGACTCCAGTTTTATATTCTTCATTTTATTTTTAAATAGTTAGATAAAGTTTTGTTTATTTTTGTAACTTTACAGGGAAGGAGATTTAAGAGTGATTCGTAAGTAAAATATTGGATTATTTATACACCATTTATTATTGTGGGCCTTAAATTACTTTATCCTTGTAATAAATGCTGACATGTGCTTTTCTTTAGGTCCGTTGGTAAATACTCGCGAGAAAGCTTTACGAGACTTTGTAAGTACTTTTTTTACAGGCTCAGACATGAATTTTCTTGTTTATACAAACTTTATTGTTTCTTGTATTTCAGGCTGAATCAAAAGGACTTCCAGTCATTCCCGAAAATTGTCCGGCCTGTTTTGATGCACCGACAGAACGTCATCGAATTAAACAACTTCTCGCTCAACAAGAAATTCTTTTTCCTAATCTTTACCTCAGTCTACAAGCAGCCATTCAACCGCTGATGGCAGTTAAACAGACTGGTCGAGAGACAAAATTGACGGTGTCCAAGAATTTGGAAGATTTAAATCTTGGTGATACTTCTGAAGATGATTAACTCCTTTGTTATGATTTAATCATGTTTTTTTCTCTGTTGTTATTTATAAAAAAGATACTCATTTAAAATACAACTAAATCACAGTAGTTCATAGTAATATCAAATTCACAAAAAGTTATTTGGCAATACATTGAGTTGACCGCACAACTTTTTTTTATGAAATATTTGACTTATTTAAGTATTGTTTCGTAGTCCTCAATCCATTCAATTATTTAGATATAGTCAAGGAGAAAATAGAGTTTCAATAGTTATTACCGAACACAATTTAAAATAAAGGCGGTAATGGACGTTTCTTTTACTAATTGCAGTGGGTGATACATTGAATTTTTTCCGTTTTTATTTCATTTATTATAATATATCAGAGGAGGATTCACTGTTCTTTGTAACAGCTTTCAGCATTCCTTGTTCTACTCTATGAACCTTTTCTATTTTCCATAAAAACATATACATTTTACAACATGAATTAAGTACCTACACGTAAATGATGATCACGCCATAAAAATCATTACAAAAAAGTCAACCATGTGCACTTAATATTGATATGTCGCTCTTAATTTTGTTTCATTATTTTGTAATTAATTTTTTGGATATTAGGTAAAGTAGAACATGAGAATAGATACATTTATTTATTCAGCTTGTGTTAGCCAAGGACGATTCGACCAAAGGGTCCTTACATCCTTGATGTTACAAAGTTTATATATATTTAACATAAATGCAGGTGGTTTTACACGCCACTGGAATCAGCACAAAGGCATCCGCTCCACACTTACAATATACTTACATTAACATCTAGATTCATTTAAAGTTTTACAGTAAATAAATTCAGAGAATTGAGAAAGAAAGAATCTTAACTAAACCCTCAAGTGGTGCTCTCAGTGAACATGAGAATAATACCAGCAAGTTCGAGACATTGTATGATTATAGAAATTGAATAGATATATGGCTCAAAAAAAACATTGTAAATTTACTTGCGGAAGGTTTTTATGATATACTAGGACACTCTTGACAAGGAACCGACAATATTTTTTCTAGCTTTTACAATACGAACCATATCGTTGAAAAATTTTTGTAGAGCTTTTGATTTTTCCAAAAGATCTAAAATAGGCTCGTCTTCTTCAGGCCACAACACTTCCATGCACTTTTTTCGCATTTTCTCCAGCAACTCCTCCGACAGGCTTTGGTCCTTCTGTAATAAAGCGAAACAAATTTTAATTTTTAAGTACTAAGTTTTACACACACGCACACAACTACAAAATTCATTTCAAAAAATATTGTACCGTTGTTTCGAAGCCCCAACTTTACAGCCAACTCGTGTAGCTTTATCTAAAAAAATAATATATATTGTATCCCTTAGATGAGGCAAAAAGTGTATACGTCAAATGTTAGTGTCACATAAGCAATAACAGAGATTCTAAAAATGTGACAGTTGTGTGTATGTGTGGTTCAATAAGTAGGCATACAATGGGACATTGTATGGCTATATATACATTTATGTAAATCAATATACATGAAAGCATGTAATTGTATTTTGGCATGCAAATCTCTGTTGTAACTTACCAGTTCTTGGTCTCTCCTTAGTAATTCTTCGATCAGGTCCTCCCATTGCAGATCGTGTCTATCCCGGACTCGAATTTCCAGCTCGTCACGAGGTATGGATTGAATATTATCCATCTGTAGAAATAGCACAAATGAAAGATTTCACGACACACACATTATACAAAGTTAGTTAATTAATTACCTTAATTATAGTTTATCTTCCGATTTCTTGAGTTAACTTTCATGAGGAGTTTCGTAAAGCTTCGTTGAGAAAACTTGAGTTCACAGACAAATTTTGCCTCGTATTTTAATTTTACATTTAATAAGCAGATGTTGTTCCAATTCCATTCAAAACCGAGCGCATAAAGGGTGATAGAGAAAAAACTTGCAATAAAATATAAAAAAACCAGAGGACGAAGATTTAATGATAATATCAAACAATCAACCAGAAAATTATCCAAGGAATATGATATAAAAACAAGTATGTGCAAGAGGAAGCACACAATTTTATTTTTCCTTTAAAATGTCTTTATCGCCATAATTATACTGCATTTTACAGCGTTAAAAATATTATTTAGTTTATGTCATGTACAGAAATACTTGTTGCTTGAATTATCAAAAGTTATTATATTTTGTCGCATACAGAAATAATCTCATCAATTTGAAGTTAGTTGTAGAAAAGTGTATTATATTTATCAAGTTGAGTATAAATGTTTTATTATATAGGTAAGAAAAATGTCTCCAATAATTTAGTATTCGTTAAATAACCAGCATATATTGCGGTATCAGTCATTTTAGTACAATCCTAATTTTTGTTTGTTTTTCAAGAATAAGAAAAAGTCAGTTTCATTTTGTCTCTATAGGCAGGCCATAGTTAACCAAAGCAGCTTCAGTCAAAAATTGAGTTGCAGCTTTACGAGCACGGAGAACAGCAGTAGCCAGACTTTTTTCTCTCGGTCTACTCAATAGTGAATCAAATTGAGCAAAAGACGGTAAAAGTCCTTGACTGGGAAGCCAACCTGTTGACAAGAGAGAGTAAAAAAAATTGTTAGAAATGGCAACTTAATCACAATGAGATTTGTTTATTGTTGTCAATTAAACAAAAAAATATTGAAATATACTAACGTTGAAGTAAATCTACGGTGACGCGATCACATTCTACATCAGTCACTTCCCATAGGAATCCTATCATACTGGGACTGAAAAATAAAACAGAAAAATATTTAGCACAAATTGGTGATTAGAAACATGGGAAAATAATCATATTGATTTTTTAAGAAGTACGAAACCAAGTATTTATAGTTAATTGAAAAATATAGTCACCTAGCAGCAATCATATAAGAGTTCATGATAGAAGACGAAGAAGCTTTCGGTCCATGATATTTATACTGTCCACTGGAACATCCCATAAGAATAGGGGCAGCTTTACAAAGAATTTTCTGGAGAGCAAATTCTGGATAGAATCCAACACCGCTTCCATGTCCACAGTAACTGTTGAATCAATAATAAGAGTATTAAAATTGATATTCTTGACAGAGTGTTTGTTCAATAAAATTTATCAAATAAAAGTAATAATTCAATCCTACACGTGTGAGAATAAGATATTGTGAAAAAATGGAAAGAACAACTTACATGAAAACATCATTATTTTGAAGGGAATCTTCAACTTCTTGATGAGACGGTTTCCGTCCTATTACTCCAGTCCATTGCTTTCGATCCTTCAAATATTCTGCTAGCCGTGCTTGAACATTTTTTAATGTTTGGTCCGGATTAAGTACAAAAGAGCACTTTGTCATGTCAATAATCTCTGGATATTTTGGTCGAGTATACTTCATGATCTTGAGAGCACTATGAGTAGCAGCTACTGAAGGCATTCTTGTCACACTTGTATTTCGTAATGATGGAAGCCAATCCCAAGGAAGTTGTTCTAGCTCCTACAAAAAAAGAAGAGAAAACATGATATTTTTTCGGACGAATAGTAATTTTGATAATCTACGTATAATTGTCATAATCATAGATAAATTAAAATTTACAAGTACCTGGTCCAAGATGAGGATAGTCGGTCCACGTTTGAGGTCAGTCGTATCTAATTCACTTCCCAATGACGAAATTAAATTACCAACGCGATTGGCACGAGCAAGGGAAATATTAAGATGATAGGCAAGAAATTTAGCAATAGAATTTTTTGTGTCTTCATCAACAATATGATAATTTTCAATGAGCTTGTACACTACAATTCGATCTTGCATGGTTAATTTTTTCCGTGAGAGTTCTTCTACTGCTGTCATTTTGGCTACTATTTTTGATTGAATGGCAGAATCTTGTATATTACCAGGAAGTAAAAAGGCCCATGGATAAATCCAATTCTCTTCAATTGCACTAAGAACATCTTGTAAATATTTATTATGTTCTGCTCGTATTTCCCAATATTTTTTTCGACAACCTTGATATCCATCATTAATATGACGATTCTTAATCATGACTTTATTAAATTCCTCAAGAATTCCTCTCTGCATACTAGCACCTGGGATAATATCTGGTCGTTTAATGAATGTTGTGAAAGATATTCTTTTTTTATCTCCTGGCAAGTTTTGAAAGGATGTCAAAAAGAGAGCTGGGGTCTCTTTCCAATCTGCTATGTCAGAGGAGAAGCGATTGTTGCCAAATGTAAGAGCCGTAATTTGAATTATATTCCAATCATATTTGATAAAATTTAAACTAGTCTCAAACTCTTCTTGAGTCTTCCCAAAATTGATAGAGTCTGTGATTTGACGCATGAATACTTTTGATTGCATTGCATCCTCTTCTTTATTACTACCAGTCTTGACTTCTTTACCAGAGTGTCCATGTTCCTCCTTTCGACTAAAATATAGATAATGTTTATCCACCATATCACTTCGAAGATGAGTTCCACTATAAATCAGAAACAACAATAATTTATCATTAATGAATATTGTAATTTGAGTCAAATTACAATTTGACTAATGAACTCATTTTACCTATGTAAATTTATATTTATAGAACATGACAATTTACTTATGTGGGATTGTACAGGATTTTCCCTTCAAATACATACTAAGTACTAAGCATAATAATTCTGGTACTTACTGAGATTCGGAAACATAGTAAGTGCATTTTTCTATATTTCCTTGTTGCCATTCTGAGAATGCTAGCATTTTCAAGAGATCAGCGTAGGCCAAATGATTGATGAGACTTCGAAGAGGCGGTAATAAAGGTGTCAGTCTCTCTTCTTCAAATAATTTAAATTTAAGTAGATCATCAGAAGAAATCAGCAGTAAATCAGCAATCTCTTTTACTGATGGTGCTTTAAGCGTATTTTTTGAGTATCCTTCCCAATCTTGAATAATTTGTACATTTTCTTTCTCACTAGTAATGGCATAATCTCTAGTCCAATTGAAAGCAGCCCACAATTTGTCCGAGTGATGATGGTCACCTTTCTCATCATTTTTCTTATGCTTGGAGTTATTATGACTGCTATTAAGACTTGTCTTACTACTTTTAGATTTCTTGACACGACCAGCCAAATGAATGTCCAAAATTGGTTTCTTTTTCATGACCATTTTGAAAGTCTTCTCTAGACCAGGTAAAGATAATAAATCTATAGGTTCAGACTGTTCATCCAAGCTCATAGTACTCATTTTATTGATGGTATCACGTAAACCTTGATGACGAGTTTTATGAACTAGAAATGACTCTCTTTTTGTTCCCCGAAAGTTGTCAACTTTTAAATTATTGTACACCATTGGTAAATCCAGTTTGTGTCCCGATGACGGAGGTGAAGGACTCTGTTGATGTTCACTTTGGTTGAGTTGACCTTGTACTTGATTATGAGGGGATGAGATCGGTGACACACTAATGTCATTTGGATGAAAGGATGAATAATTTTTTGACTTTGATGCTGAGACTTGAACCTGTCGAGCACAAGAGGACAAGCTCATTGGTGAATTTGATGGTGTTGTAAACTCCATACTCTCATCTTCCAACATAATAGAATTACTGTCCCGAAGACCGCTCTCTTGATCCCTTCCACCACTCATTTTGAAAGAATTTCAGTATAAAAATGTAAATGTATTTTTGCAAATAAAAAAAATTCAAGCCGAGTATTAGCCTAGTAAAAACAAATTTCTTTAGTTACTTATGTAGTTATCTTGTACTTGTAATTAACGGGTAGGGAATTAAACAACACTCAGAAATTAATACTAATAAAGGAACAGAATTACTAAATACTATAATGTAGATAAATACATTGTAGCCCGGTCACTCTGTTTTGGAGGGCAATCAAAATCGGGCAACGGCAAAAAAAAATTTTTTGGACAAAGTCAAAAGTTTCCGCGCTTTCCGAACCGCTGCCTATAGTGTTCCTGTTCACTGATGGCATAATGACGAAGTAAAAAAACCGAAAAAAGAACTTTTTCGTTAAAATACAATTTTAATCAACTTTGAGTCAACTATCGTCCAAATTTCATTGTGTTATAACAGTCCTACAGTGGTAGTTTCGTTCTTGTGCATTTTGAATGGTAAATTAAATTGGGAGGGGTAGTTGTTGTGCGTTGAATAATAATAAAAACAAGGGATATGAGAACTTTGTCTTCGGGTGACACTCGACCAATTGACCCGATGGCTGAACAAGGACATGTCACTCGGGCTGCAATTATGCAGTTGATGAAACAAAGAGATGCCATTGATGGAAATATTCAAGCTCTTGGTGAAATCCTGAGATCGGTAAATAAGACAACTTTTAATGCTCATTTTATTTAAAAAGAATTGTAATACTTAATTCTATCGATGGATTGACCATTTGCGGTTATTTATAACTTGTCAAATTGTACTTGCAGAACAGAATTGGTATGCTTGAACCACTAGTTGATGTGGAAGGATTTCCAAGGAATGACATAGATGTGTATCAAGTACGTCATGCAAGACATCAAATTATTTGTGAGTAAATTATTTTTGTGTTTAACACAAAAATAACTTCTTTAACTTAAAGAAGCATTCTTTTACAAAATTAAAGTAGTCTCTACTACTATTTACTAAATAGTATTTAGTACTATTGCTTCTTTTCCCATTTTATTTTAAAAATTCTTCTTGTTCAATTAATACAGGTCTTCAAAATGACTTCAAAACTTTAACCACAGAGATTGAAGCAAAATTGGAAATTTTACATCAACAATCCAAAGGCAATGGTCTTGAGCCTTCCTCCATGGACCATGATGGAGGAAATGATATTGAGACACCAGATACTAAAATTCCAATAGCAAGAATTAATCTTGTTTCTGACATGTCTCCTGCTTTCCATGCTGTAATCATTTTATATTTACTGTATTTACACTTGTTTAAAAAAGTCATTTCAATTAGGCAATCATCCATCTTATTTGTACAATATATTACAGGGCTTACAAGTTGACGATCTGATTCTATCATTTGGGTCACTTGATTCCGAAAATTTTCAGTCCATAAGTGATATTGGTACCATTGTGCAACGGTGTCGAGGAACAATGATCCCTGTCACTGTTAAAAGACAATCTCATGTTGTCAAGGTGGCATTAATACCTGGAGAGTGGAGTGGAAGAGGACTTCTTGGCTGCAATGTGATTCCATATGAACAAGTAGATAGATAGTACACACACAGAAAATCCTCATTTCATTTGTAATTAAATTGTAATTATATTTTAATACCTGTCCAAGTCCAGAGCCTTGATGTCAACAAAGTAAAATACATTCAATAAATATACTTATAAGATTGTCATATTACGACAACGTATAATAATTCGCAAATTAAAGTTTTAGTGTATCCACTTGATTTCATACATTCATCATGACAATGTCTTATGACTTTGATGCACATTGCGCATCGCACAACAATATGCACATTATTTAGAGATTTACGCTCTAGTTTAAGTTGAATGCTCTGTAGTAATATATATTTAATTTCTTAGTACCAATACTTTACATAATGTAACAAGTTTTCTGTTCAACGAAAGTAAAAACAAAGTGCAATATCGTCAAAATAGTTGATAGTTCATATAATAGAAAACAAGACGAAAAATGCAAAGATGAGAGATAGAGAAAATTGAATCAAAATGTTTTCCAAATTTCCATTTCAAATAATTTAACAATAGTTGTATACACAATCGTGGTATAATAACTATCCATAGTTCATCTGTCAAAATTATTCACATACAAAAGTACCTTTTTAAAAAAGTTTAGGAGACAAAGTATTCAGAATTTTTTCAATTCTTTTAAGGGGGAGGACAGAACAGAAGTAACAAAAAAAAAAGATTTAATTTCGACGTTGACGTTTAAATCCACCACCTCTTCCGCGTCCTCGTCCACGACCTCGACCACCTCCATGTCCACGTTTTCTATTAATTTGTTGTCGTTCTAGAACCTTGGCCCGTTGTTCATCCTCCTGTTCAGTTGTGAGTGGAAGAATTTCACAAGATGTTTCTCCCATTGAGATTTTACCATCAGCGAATTTTTCTAAAGCCTCTGTAGCAGCATTTTCTCTCTCCAATCGAAGAATGGCATCTTTCTCCCCACGATTAAAGTCAATAAAGACAATCTAAAATGAAATAGATACATGTACATTTTTTGTATGAAAAAAAACATCATAGCTGAAATAGTTTTATTTCACGTAAATAGAAAATATTTCATTTTCCTCTGATGAGCTCAATCGTACCGTAAATTGGTCCTTGACATCACCAAGTGCATCACTCCATTTAGCCTTAATATCCTCACGAGAAAAGCCCTCTGGAATCGCCAAGATCTTCAAAAACACATTAGGTGGAATGGTAGGTCTTTCTTCTTTCTCTGGTTTCTCTTCTGCCTCTTCCTTGTCCTCATCTTTATCACCAGATTCACCCTCAGCTTTCTTTTGATTCTTTTTTCTGGCTTCAGTCCGTGCCAAAAATTCTGCATTTTTCTTGTCCTTGTAAGCCTTTTGCATCATTTTCAGTAGCTACATGTTTTCATCAAAATATATTGATTATGACTTTTTTTTAAATAGTGTTTTTCAAAAAACCCCTTAAATGTTTTATCATTTACAGTAAAAAGCTTAGAATTGTAATATTATTTACCGAAACTCCTTTGTACATGACATCACCGCCTGAAAGCATTTTCTCAGCTAGTTCGGTTGTCTTGAAAACTAGGAAGATTGATCCCTTGAATTCCCGTTTTGTCCCAAGAACTGGAACATCACCCGTATTTTCAATAACTTTACGATTAAAGTACCGCATGATAACAGCTTCCACCCCCTCAAAATTGCTTTTGAAATGTTCTAAAAAAAGGATAAACATTATATTAACATTTTAAAATGTTTTGAGTGACGATAAAGAATGATTACAAATGTCAAAATAATTACATCATTCACAAAGTAATTATGACTCATAACATACCTAGCAACTCATCCAATGTTGTTTCAGTTTTGTCGAAATTCTTCAAATAAACTGTACGTTCTTCCAATTTACTATCTGGAAGTGGATGTTCTAAACTGCGACGAATACTTGTTGCATTTTCATGAACCTCAACAAGATTACATTCCTGAAGGACCGCTGAGAGTGTTGCCTCTTGTTTATCTTCAGGGATGCTATTAACACAAATGAAATAATAATGCAACTTCTTTTTCATACTCATACATGTTTAGACAATTACAATTTGTACCTACTTGTTTAACAAGTTTTTGAGACGATTAAACGTAAGAAGTGATTTCAGGGTAAACCATCCATCGTTCTTTGACATTTCACTCTTCATAAAGTTATCCTTTGGTAAATTGACATCTCCAAAGTAATACTAAAGTTAAATGAATTACAAAAAAAGGTCAATATAAATGTCAACTCAAACGAATGTGTTATCAACACGACCGGCTTTTTACAAGACAAAAAAAAACATTACCTCCACTTGTGCAAGGATCTTGGCCCTGTTGAATTTCGTGTCATCTAATTGAATGGTCGAGGAGATGACTGGTTTTGTCTCCGCAACTTCTTCCACGGCTTCCGTTTTAACCTCAACCATTTTCGTCGTGTATGTTTAATCACAATTAACAAAATTCAATCTTCGACGTCCTCACGTTCCACGCTGAAAAATTGGTTTAAAATCCAGCACTCGAAATAGCCATTGAGAAAAATCATAGAAAAATTATTTCAAATGTCAGTCCGGGAAATCGAATGACGGTTAACTCAAGTTAATTCCTTAATTATTTGTTAATTGTTTTAATTATTGAAGGGACCCATGGAGTTAAGTTCAGCAGAAGAGACTGGGAAGAAAAAGGTCGAGCAAGCTGAGGTAATTATATTCAACAAAACTTAATTGTCATTGACCATAGATTAAAAATGAATGAACTAAAGACAAGATAACTATTTGTTTATCATGTAAACATTATTGTTAATTGTAGAATTTCGCAAGACCTTTCCTAAAGAAGGGAACTGGATTGTCTCGTTTTTATAAAGGAAAAGCACCTGAGGAAATTATTATTACGAGAAAAAAGCAACAACGATCTCAAACTCAAAATTTGCAATCAAATCCATCACATGATAATCTTCCTCCAGAAAAGACAAAGGAACAATCTGTTGGAGAAAATAAAGGCGAAGGGAGAAGAATAAGAAATAATGGAGAAGAAGATGATGATGAGCTCAAAATATTTGAAGCATTAGAAAAGGCTGCTGTTGCTGGTAGTTTTTGTTCGACATCCTCCCTTGCAGCCCGTTTTCTCAAGAGTAAACTAGATAATTATGTAAAGGAAAAAGAAAATGTCTCCTTCAAATTACCATCATCTGCCTCATTAGCTCTTGGGAAAGAGAATGATGAATCAATTATTGTACCTTCCGAATTATATTCTCCAACTTCAAGTTTATTCATTGACTCTGATAATGAGGATAATTATGAAGATGAGCGTCGAGTGGATGAACAAGAGGAGGAAGGAAATAATAATCAACAACAACAACTCCGACAGAATGAAATCAAGAGTCATAATAGTATTGAACTGGTAATGTCATCACTTTCTAACAATAATCATAAATCTAATATGATTGTCAGTCCTCAAGCTAATCATCACCATTCTCATCCATCTACTATGAATGTTACGAGCCCAATGGACAAGTTGGAAACTGAAAATACATCCTTAAAGGCTAGAATAGTCTATCTTGAAGAAAAGATGGAAAAGAACACATTAGAATGGTGGTCTTATAAAGAACAAATGATTGACATTATTCATGGTCTACAGAATGGTATCATTCGAAAGGATGCACACTTGGAAAATGTACAGAGTACTTTTATGAATAAAATTGAAAATTTACAAGAAGAAATTCGAAATCATAGTCAAAAATGGTACGAACATCAAATGAAAATGACGGGAAAGATACAAGAATTGGAGGAAGAATTAGAGATATCACATGAAAAGGTGGCCAAAGTTAAAAATAAAATGCAAAAGATTATTGATACTCTACAGCAAAATTTGCACGATAAAAATGTGGAATGTGCTGAGAATCATGAACTACTTTTAAATCGAATCAAAATTTTGGAAAATGAAAAGAAGGTAATCAAAGATTTACGAAAACCTCATAAAAAAGCTCCAGAGCCCATTACTGAAGAATCTATTAGAAGTAAGTACTTATAGTGTATTTTTTCTCAAAATCTTTTTTACTTTTTTCGATGTGTAAAGTCCATTTTGTCTGATTTGTTCTGACCTTAAATTAATGTATTAATCTTTTGATAGATTCAATACAATCTATGGAAGATAATATTTTCGGAGAAGAAGGGGAGGATGGGGAACTTGGCATAACTAAAATTTTACCTACCGGGGACAAGGAAATACTGTATTCAAATGGGACAAGAAAGATAATTGCTCACGATTTTTCGGAAATGAAGTTAGTCGTTCGTTAAAAAATAACAAATCAAATAACTATGTGGTTTCTTATATTATTATGTACATATTTTAAATTTTTCTTTTTTTAATGGTTAATATTTTAGGCACTTGTATACAAACGGAGATGTTCGGACATTGAAACGAGATGGGACAGTCAAGTATTTTTATGCTGAGTCTGCAACTTGGCATACAACCTACACAAATGGAGTTGAATACTACGAATTTGCCAAGTAACCTATTTTTCTTTAAATACATTCATGAATGAACCAACCTTATGATATGACAAATGATTATTCATTATCCTTCCAATGATCAATGTACATACTAAATATACTGATTGAATTTTGTATGATTGTAGTGGTCAAACGGAAAGAAGAAATCCAAATGGAATTGTTGAAGTAGTATTCCCAAATGGTTGTGTCAAATATTCACACCCTTCTGGAACGGAAGAATGTATATTTGCTGACAATACAATTCTTCGCGTGGACTCTAATGGTGAACGAGCTGTTGTTCTACCTAATGGACAGCAAGAAATTCATGGAACAGATTACAAAAAAAGAATATACCCAGATGGAACGGCTAAAACTGTGTACAATGATGGTTCACAGGAAACACGTTATCCAAATGGGAGAATTCGTATTAAAGATAGTCAGGGAATACTTTTAGCTGACATTTCTCACAATAACAACAAGAGTAATAATCATAAATTGTCTCCTCGCACAACATCCTCGGAGAAATCTTTAACAGAAAAAACTTGAATTTTACATTCAATTTCGGGATAGTTGTTCGTAATGAAAAGATATTATAGTTGTAAACTACAGATTGTCAAAGGCTTTTAAAACTTTTATTTATTTTTATTTATGAATGAAAATCATATTTGTTTCTTCTATACATAGTTATGTCTTATGTATTATATATTAATTTTATTATAAAAGTTTAACTAGGAACATGTCAAACTTGACACAAAAAAACTACATTACTCTCAAAGATGCTTATTTTTTTAATTTAAAACTTTTTGTTGTGACTGCTGAATCATGTTGGGGTCACTTTTTGCTGCTATACCCTTTGTTAAACAGTTGAAACTACTTTTAGGTCTTCTCAACCCATATAAATCTCTAAGAACGTCCTTAGCAGCCTCTTCTTGGGCGATGTCCAACGTTTCTCCAAAACCTGTAATTCATTATTCTCCCATTATTGCATGATCAACTTGTTTTATTATACTGACCCGATACGTGTTCAAATAACATTACGCTACTAACTTTTCTGTATCTAATATTTTATTCATCTCTTGTATAAATTAATCTGAATTGTAATTATATGACTCTATACAAATTTCCTAATGAGTTACTCCAGAGTAACTGATATATTCAAACAAATGTTTATAGACTTTACGATTGCATGTTCCTCATCATATCAATGAAATTATACTGCCTTAGTATGTACCTATCTCTCATATCATAATGACTGTAACCTGTATGTACATTTTAAAGTCTCTGTGTTCAACATAAAAATTTGTTGTCTCGATCGTGTAAAGAAGTTGAATAATAAAAAAATATTGTTTTTCATTTAAAAAATCAGTTATTTGTCTATTATTTTTTAGTCCAGAAGTTCCTTCTATGAGCTACCTAATTTTATATTGTACTAGCATCATGTTAGTTGAATACTATGGACTACGATGGTAAATTATTGAACACTGAATAGTCAATCAATTAAGTGTTACCTTTTCCAAGCATTTTTTTATCAATATCGTAGAGTCCCACACCAAATGCACCAAGTATTGTGTTTTGTCCAACTTGAAAAATTATTCTAGGTTCTGGGACTGCTTGTCCGTGTTCCCGTAAAGTCTCTTTTAGTAAAGTCCAAGGTGTGGTAATTTCTAATAATTCGTAAATATCTTGTCCAACCAGCTGAGTCATTATAATGTCAATCACAAATCTTCTTGCACGTTCAGGACCAGATGATTTTTCAAGGACTGATACAATAGCATGTAATGTTCTGGATGACATTTCTTCACTTGGTGGATAGTCCTGTACAAAAGTACACACATATAAATTACAGTCTCGTTGAAAGTTGTAACAAAGGAATAAAGTTTATAACCAAATTTATAATTTATTTATTACATTGCTCAGGATGAGATCTTTGGTGCCCACGAAATTAGCAATCGAAGCTAGATTCTCTGTTTTCGTCAACCAGTTACATAGTGTTCTGAAAAATAAACAAGGAAAGATGGTTAAGATTCTTCGGCACCAACTTGTATAATCTCAATATTTATGAAAACTGTTGTATTACAATGCTGCTTGTTTTGGTAAGAGTGGAAATTCTACAGCTAAAATTTCCATGATATTTTTCTTGATGAAGTGTATTCCCTCCACTGCTAACGTTTCATTATGTTGTATCTCTTCCAGATTCTTAATTCCTAATTCTTTCTGCCTTTCAAGTTCAATGGTTACATAGGATTGATCGGTGAAAGCAACACGAAGTAGTGAATCATCAAAATCTTCATTCAGCCTTCTACCAAATGCATAGATTTCTGAATTGTAGTTCCTTAAATCAATCAACAAAAAATATTTGATGAACATTTTTGTCAATACAATAAGTATTTTGATTGATTGTGTTTATTTATTAAATTTACCAATCTGAAAATTCAGAGCGTGGTGAGGGTTTTTTAGGATATACTCGTCTCCTTTCTACAAACTCTCGGCGATTGTTAAAAGTTCTTAGGACCCCTTGGACCCAGTGATGGATGTAGCGTACATCTGAAACCCAACAATTATTATGTCCACATTTGAAATCAGTTTTAGTAAAGGTTGGACAGTAATGACATGTGAATTAGGTGAATTAGGTTTTAATGTTTTAAATGTAGTGAGTACGATTTCCATTTGACTTACTTGAAGTTCCAAAAGGATGATAAATTTGGCGAGAACATTGATGGATAGCTCTTTGCTACAAAAGTTACAAAAACAATGATAAAATTTTATGATAATTGTTTTAGCAAGATGCCAAGGAGTAGAGATAGAGATGTTTCTCTCTGCAAGATGCGAATTTGATGAAGGAAAGGATGCAGTAAAAAAAGAAAAACTTACCGTCAAATGACGTAGAGACATTTTGAAAAATTAACAATTGTCAGTAACTTGATAAATAATGATGTGCTAATACACTTAATGAACTAAAGGAGTTTCATAGTTAAGTTTAAACAATTAACTTAACTGCACTTTATTTTTTTCCTAATTTTGCTCAAAAGCTTTCATTGCCGGGTTGGCTCGTTACAGGGTATAGCACTACACAGTGTGCTCACTGTGCTCAGTATGAAAATAAGGTTTTCGATAATTTCGATGATAAATAGTAAAATAGTTTATTTTGTTAAATATTCAATTCATGTGGATTATTTATTTATTTAGCAAAAACATCTAGTTTAACTATTACATCATTTTAATGAACATTCTCGCAATAACGCCTCTAAAATAGTTTCAATATGGCCATCAACCTTTCCACAATGCGTCCAAAATACGGCAATCATGTTTAATTGTTTTAAAGTTTTTGTCTGTAGAAAAGACACCAGTTGACTCCGAAACTCCATTTCCGTCCCATAAGCGTCACAAATTGTTTTCATTCCTTCGGCTAAGAAATAAATGAAATAAATATAAAAAATCAGCTTTGAGTAAACAATGTTAATTTTGTAATGTACTGTATTGTCTGTACTATTGACTTTTCTTTGTTGTCCATGTTATTTTTTACCTATTTTAGGATACGGCCATGAAAAACAAGGAGAAGGAACGCTTTGATTCAGTAGACACAAACTTTGGATTTTTCGCTCACAATCGTTCATTGACTTGATGTGAGTATTCTGTATTAAACAAGACGTTAATTTATAATAACTGTGTCAAGTTTATTTTACATATGAATTTTTCATTCTGTAATTGACAAAGTTTATTTACCATAGCGGAAATGAGGCGACCCATGTTTTCACATTTCTTTTCTACATCAGTCCCATCGTCCCTACACATTCATTAAAATTTCAAGATTACATTATTGCTGATAATATATTATAATATCAAAACTCGTGTAAAATTAGCTTACACATGTGCTTGCAAATGTTGAAGAATGGTAATTCCGTCAATTAAACAAGATTTCCATTTTTGAATGGCATTGTAAAAAGTCACAACAACATCGTTCAATATTCTAGCGGAGCCAGTCAAATTGCCACCAGCAGGACGAGGAGACATTATATTTAGAGACATGTTCTTAAATTGATTTTTATGTATAAATTATTCTAAACTATTAACGACGTACTGAAGATTTAAATTGAAGGGGAACACATGAAGTTCTGTCCAGTTATTTTGGTATAGTTACAGCTTTAACCTTACAACCCTTTAGTCTCTTTATTTCTTTATAAACCGCCTCTTGACGAACTGTATTATACAAAACAATAAAATAAATTAGCACACACAAAGACAAAAAAGTAAAGTGACTGTCATCATTATAATTTCTTACTGAATGGATCGTATTTGATAAATTCTAATTTTTCTCCAGTCCTTTCTCTTGCCCAATGAAATCGGTGTCCACTGACCACACTTTCGCAAAGTGTGAGAACAAACCTAGAGAGAAACAAAATATTTTAATACTGAGTTATGTATTTTGGAAAGATCCAAATGTCACTTACTTGGATTTTGCTTTTGCAAGCAGCAGGTTTGTAAGTCTCATTTTTCCAAAATAATTTAATCCTTTTTTTTTTATTTTTCACACATTTAGTGATTTCCTTTTTTTTCCTTTCCTTTTTCGGTTTTTGAAAAACCGTTTTTCAAGGAAAAACTTTTTTCCGTTTAAACTCTCGCTGGCTTTCTGAGTGGGAAACGAAGAGTTTGAACTTGAAGAAATTAAAATTAATTTTAATTTTAATCTCGGAACCGGAAGGAATTGTTGGAAAATGGCACTTTTTCGGAATTTAAGATTCATGGTAAGGATTTTCTTTACTTGTGTTGTATTGTGTTTTTTATGTCATCAATTGAATGTTACTAATTACTAATTCTTGTTGTAGCGACAGGCCATGCTCAAGAGCCAACTTACTGCTTTGATTTCAACGAGTAAGTCATTATTATTGCTGATTACTGAATTAAAAACATTATTAGCATTGTGACAAGTTAATTTACTGGGTTTATTTGAATAGCTCCACATGTCAATGCTGCTCAAGTACAAAAACCGGCTCCGGATTTCAAGGGATTAGCCGTCAGCAATGGCCAGTTCAAAGACGTGACACTTTCGGATTTTAAAGGAAAATATCTTATTCTGTTTTTTTATCCATTGGATTTCACTTTTGTGTGTCCCACGGAAATCATTGCCTTTAGTGACAGAATTAAAGATTTTAATGATATCAACACAGAAGTCGTTGGAGTTTCAACAGATTCCCATTTCTCCCATCTCGCTTGGATTAATTTACCTAGAAAGGTGAGTCTGAAATTCCAATATAATGTTATATATGTAAAGTTAGATGTTACTCTCTTTTGAAGTATTTCCTCAATTTCATGATTTGTTTTGACATTTACAGCAAGGGGGTCTTGGAGAATTAAAGTATCCATTGCTGGCAGACTTTAATAAAATAATTTCTAGGGACTATGGTGTTTTGATGGAAGATTCTGGCATTGTAAGATTTATTCTTTTAAAACTAATTTGTATACACAGTTGTAACAGTGTCTGGTGTGCTACAAAACGGGTTTCTGAATGTAGGCTTTGCGTGGACTTTTTATCATTGATCCAAAAGGGATTGTGAGACAAATTACAATCAATGATCTGCCCGTTGGACGATCTGTAGAGGAGACATTGAGACTGGTCAAAGCATTTCAATTTGTGGAGGAACATGGGGAAGGTTAGTTGAAAACTACTTTCAATTAAATGTTCTGAATTAATGACAAATTGAGTATACCTAGCCTAGTACATATAGAAAATACTCAAATATTGTTGTGTCGTATAATTTATTTCAATTCTTTTATCTTGATAGTTTGTCCAGCCAACTGGTTACCTGATGTTAATTCCCCAACAATTAAACCAGATCCAGTGGCAAGTCGACAATATTTTGAACAAGTTAATTAATAGAGTCATACAAATTGATACTAAACCCAAGTCACAAACTGTTGTAATCTCACGAATTATTGGATCTGTAGATTTTTTTTAAATGCCATTTCTTGCCAAGAGTTAGTTGTTTAACTCCACCGTCTTAATTTTTGTGAACAAACGTAATTTGAAAGGCTGCTTCATTTCCTTTTTATGTTGTAAAGTACCTACTTAATGTTAGTCAAATTATATTTTTAAAAATAATATTTCACTTTATACACAATAGTACATGTGAAATGTTTCCAGTCAACAATACGAAAGTTCCTTCCTTGAAGTCACAAAACATTGTAAACAGGGCTTGTTTCATAATGTTAGTAGGTATAGAGTTATTTGCATGTGTTCAACGCCAAATATGACATAGGTATCCTCATATGATTTAAGTTTTAATTTGTTTAGTCAATGAAATTTTCAAATTTAAATGATTAAATGAATTGAATAAACACTTAAAAATTGTGATTGCACATAACGCAAAATTTTTTATTCATCATTTCCTTATACAATAATGCGTTTAAGTCGGTCTCCTTTCGATTTCCATAATCATAGTAATTAGTCGTGTCCCCAGTTGTTTTTATTTTGAGTTAATTTATCTCACACGTTATTTTCTGGTTTATATATTTTGTTTCTGTTTGAATATATAATTTATTTTTTTTAACATTCTATAAATATTTATGCTCCATGTCTCACTCTCACCAACTTTTTCTTGTTGTTTTGTTTACATGCAAGTACAAATTGTACTTACTTAAATATGCAGTTTGACAAAGAAATTTAATAATAATAATAGTTAAGTAACAGTTTACATCAAAGCACTGTTCTCTGTACAATATAATTTTAGTTCTTCATTTTTTTGTTGATACAACAGCAGCACATGAATTTCAGTAAATACACATTACAAAGTTAAGATTATTGTGTGTACCGTCGCATTTTTCCATTGCATAATATATATTTAACTTATATATGTGTATCTTACTATAATATATTACCTAATGTATTCATTAATTGACAAGTTTTTTTGGTACGATTTCAATCATGGCTTCTCTCTTTTTTTTTTTTTACTTTTTTTTGACTTAAACATTATATTATGTGAAGACTTATAAACTATAAACCTTGACCAGCAAGGAATAATAGAGGATCACATATTTATCCGTTGAGTTGATTATTTCATTTTCAAAAAATTATAGTTATATTCCTTCTCAATATATGTACTTATACTTAATTATAATATATTTTAAATATTATAAGATTTCTTTAGCTGTCTTGCACAAAACTTTTGTTTATCTTTCTTATTCCACGACGCAAAGGGGGGGGGGGGTTATCAGTTATGAATGCACAAACTATTACTTTTTTTCTAAATACTTTCTCAAATGACAGTCTACAATCTAGGCAACGAAACATCTTTGAATGATCCGTCTACTCTTAAGTACAACTAGACTAAAATTATAATTACAATATCATTCTTTCATTAAAATTGTGCTCTACTTTACTCTCTCAAATCAAGTAAATTCCAAATTATGTACTACCTACTAAGTTTATTCCTTTTTTCTTGTGCGAGCGAGTTACTAAAATAACAACACTGTACTTTATGTCTGTACTTAATAATATAGACAAAATCTCAGCATTTTTTATATCTAAAGTTGGTACATTTTGTATACACTTTCCAGGCTCTAAAATTGCAAAATCTGTCCTTCGTTTTACATGGGGAATTTTTTTTCTTAAAAAAAGCTCGCTATATTGACAGTCTCATTAGAGAAATGATAGTTAAAATATTATTACATTATTAGCATTATTTTTACACACAAAAAACACGATAACAACAATTTACCAACCCGTACTGGTCTATTTCTATGTATTAGTCCATTATGGTCTATATTGTCTAAGACAACAAATCAAAGAAATTGTATCTCTAAACATTTTTGGCTTTACTGGAGAGCAATACAAAATAAGATGACGTCACAAATTCTTCATCCTTTCTCCGTCTCATAATCTCTCCAAGCCTTTGTTGAAAAAACATACAAGACGTGTAGACAAGGATTATGCCAATGAGAATATTTACCAAACTGAAATGAAACCGCAATTATGACAATATGCCACCAATTATTTAAGCCTCGCATACTACAGATTATACCGTACATAAAAACTCAAAATTGGATTATTTTAAGTTAATTTTCGACATTGACTTTGTGTACCATAATTGTAGTAAAAGCAAATGTCAAGATTTCAAAGTTTTCCCTTGTTTCATACATACTCATGTATGTCTGGAAGTACATGTCATCTTTTCTGACCTTGACCCCCCTATCGTTGTCGTAACGTTAAAAACTCTTGATTTTCTTATTTTTTGGGGGGAGAACCAACAAAAGGTAAAAGGTAATCCTCTCAGTATATATTATTTTGAGTTTTAATCAACAAAGGGTCTTACTTTCTCTCATTGACACGACCCCATGGAACAAGCATGATAAAAGTTTTCGTATTTTCTGCCTATTGAAACTAAAACTATATAAGATATCTAATCATATAGCTGTTGTCCACAATAATAGAGCAATGCTTTCGATTTTGGCATGAATCCTTCCTTTTCTACAGGCCAAAAGAAAGGGAATTTACTCATGTAGACTCGGTGTACTCTTTCCCCATATTCCAAAGTCCAAAAAACCCACAAACTTTTTTAATAAAAGTTACTTTTCTCCTCATTTCTTTACAAGATTGTGTATGTATGTATTGTCCCTACATATATAACCTTGATCTTTTTTATCTCTACTTTATGTCCGTTTTTTTCTTTATATTCTCATTTTTCTCTGTCTAAAAGAATCATTTCAGAATCAAAACCACCCACACATTAAATACATGCAACCATCTTCATGTCTCAGATCAAACTGTGATTGAAGAGAAAAAAAATAAAAGGTGTTTTGAGGCGAATTTTGTGCAACTTATTACACTGTCTAAACTTTATCCCTCCACATTTAGCTCTAATGAAAAAATGATTGAAGAAAGATATTCTACTCAAGGTAAGGGGTAAGGCCTATTTTTTTCTTATAAAGAATTTTCCAGTATTAAATGTGTAGATAAGGTGTCCCATGATTTTATTTAGTAATTAAGCTTGTCATTCTCCTCCTTCTATCTTCATGTAAATTGTAATTCATAGGAGAATGGAACATTGTGTGAGGATAGAGAACAGAGTTTAGAGAATACTTTTCTTAATTTATGTATTATGGACTTGTGCACATGATAATATCATCTTAAGAGATCCCTAAAGATAACAAACGAAAAGACAAAATGGAAAAATAAGATGGTTTTTATTCCCTTTATCTAACCTCCCCCCCTCCTCTCCTCGTACTCTCCGATATCGGCTCCTGGAACAATCGACTTTCTTTATTTTCTCTCGGCTTTCTCTTTTCTTTCTGTACTAAACTACTCAAGTCCTTTGACTTGTATTCCTAGACTTTGAAATTTTTACTTGTCCATCTATGTAATTTCTCTCTCTCTCTCTCTCTCTCTCTCTCTCTAGTGTGCTGTTAGTTTCTAATGGCACAACTTTTGTCTTGTGTGTAGTGATATAAATGGTATCTAGACGATGTCTAAAATTGTATAGTATTTTCCCCTTTGGTAGAGCTAGGGATTGAACTCTGACTACAAGAAAAAGTCAACTTTGAGGTTCTACAAGAAGAATTTCTTCTCACAGATCTCCATTTACACGCGTCACCTTCATGTTCCCTTCTAGGACACATACAAAAGAGAGAGTGTGTGTCCAAAGACCCCCAGTAACAGACGTTGTCTCATCCTAAACCTAAAGCAAAGGGAAAGTCGTCTTTCTCCATATTACACAAGTATTCCATTATACGGTTTCCTCTTCAAGGCTAAAAGTTGAAGGTACCCGATACAGAGGAAATTGTAGGACTTTACTATTAACCATTGTAGATTGAAATTCATCGAAAAGTTTTTTTCTCTCTCTCTCTCTTCTTTGTACACATTGAGGAGGCAAGACATGATTTTTTTTTTCGTTTGCCTTTCTCGTTAAAAATGCACACAGAGAGAAAGTCTAGTTTAGTGAATAAAGTCTAGTCTTTTGGTCTTAGAAGTATACGAGGAGTTTGGAATGAGTCTCGGAGGGGATGCTGAGTAAAATTTAATTTCATTCTTTGTATTAGAAACCTGTCCTCTCTTATTCCTTAACCACTAGAGTAAAGCTCTCCCATGTTGTCCTCCTATGAGTAAACCATGGGAAGGTCACCCAAAAAAAATCCACAAATTTGTGAGACTTCTTTTTATAGACAATGGACTATGGACTCTCTACATTTGACCAAATTGAAAGAGCACGGGGAGTAGAAAATGAAGGGTTATTTTATAGCATTAAATGAATACAAAGTGAGACAAAAGTGTGACCTCAATTAAATTTTACCCTCCTTTTTTTACGGAACACTTGAAAATTATTCATTTAAATTCAAGTTTAACAATCTCCACTTAAATATTTTAAAAACTCTTTGCCTTCTCCCTTACACATTCATTCTATTTTTAAAACTAACATTGACTGACCTCAATTTCAACGACAATGAAATTATGTAAATGTAAATTGGTTAACTTTTTATGTACAAAGTTTTCATTAAATTAAGGATATTAATTTTTATTAAAATAATGTACCTAACCAATTTTTAATTGGAATGATAAAATGGATATTTAAATTCTTTTTTCTTTCACAAAATTCTCTCGTATAATAATTTTATCACCATTCCTGTCCTCCGTTGTTTTTCTTTTACTCAATTTCAGTCGTTGAAAAAAAAAGAATTTTTCTCATGTCAGGTACACTTTTTAAATCAAAAATTGATGAATGATTTACGATGAAAATTGTAATTTCATTAAACTTGGGCCATATTTTGATACAACAAACTCCAAATATAACCGTGGTCAATGGTCAATGATAAATGGAGACCAATTAATTTTTTGATGAGAGAATATTTTTTTGTGGTTAAATGTACATAGAACAAGTAAGGAGTCTTTCTCACATGATTTTAAAATTAAGAAGCAAAAAGCAAGCCCCTTTTCATTTTACATTTAAGTAGTCATTGACCCTTGAGTTTATCTCTCGCTCAATATTTTGAGAGATAAAATGGACAAAAAATATATTCTTATACTTAAATTACAATTTATACTTATGTACAGATACATTACATGCTACTAGAAAAGATAGTTGAGAAAATCAGATTATAATCTTGATAGAATATTCTGATTTTGTGTGTAATGTATCTTACGAAATTTATATTTGTAATCTTGTAGTGGAATTAAAAGGAGATGACGGAAGGGTGTATTTTTATATATATATAATAATATATATAATTCTAGTGTAGTCAATAGGAATCAGTAGCCGTAGCCCTTAATAACGTACAATAAATTATTGTATGTGTATTGTTATATTTTTTTGTTAATGTATGTACCTACAATGTATTACATTAGTAAAATGTATTCTTTTTTTTACGTACAGAATATATAATTTGTATAGAGAGAATATAATATTAGAGACAGGGAAATATATTTTTTTATAGTATTTTATGTTTAGTAGGCAGTCTTCACAAATATGGAATTCCGAGTTTTTTTTTCTTTTTTTACACATTACACATGGACTATATTCCAATTTATACCTGTAGAAAAAGATTGTGAATATATAGACGATGTACGTTTCTTATAAACATGTAAATCATGTGACTATATAGCAGCCCTTATAAGGGCAACCAATCA